>JAUELE010252911.1:0-10761 GCA_031471655.1 Diodora aspera | reverse complement strand
CGCCCCCCCCCGGATCGGCCTATGAACGATTTGCCCTCTATTGATTATTGTCATTAAGTTCAATTACGTAGTGTATTCTGGTTCTGAGTAATCAATCCAACATCAAAACAAACCTTGCATGAAAACTTATCATTACTCGACACGAGGAAATCCTGTCACTTTTGTTCTTTCATTGACATCATACACAAGCTCTTCTCATTCTTGATTCACTTCAATAGAAACAGCTATAATGATGCCAACATGCTGAAAGCCACGGAACTACAACAGTCTTGTCCATAATGCCACATCCACATGCAAACAGATATGATGGCAGTTAATTTCTTCATCTATGGAAGATTTCTTTGAAGACATTTTAACCCCCTGACCTGTGACCTTTAGTTATCACATGCAAACAATATCTGGACACACTTTGAAGGACCCTGTGGCCTAGACCCTGACCTTGAGGTGTAGGCTATCCCTAGATGATCCCAAGTGTAGAACAATCTAGATGCAATTTTGTGACCAAGTTGGAAGAACATTGGATAATTATTACAAAAGTTACCGCTTGAGAGCAAAATCTGAACAGAGAAACATATAACATCAAATACCATGTCAATTAATTAAACCAAAGTCAATAAATAATTTAACCACAATTAAAAATATGCCACCGATGACAGGGATCTGCTTTGTTCTGTGTACAATAATGTCACTGAGGGTTGACATATGAAAGTTTAAAAGCTGTGGAACAAAAGTACAAGCTGCAGAATTTCTTTGAAATTTTTCATCTCCCCCCCCCCCCAATTTTTCAGCTGTGAGAAAACATTCTCAATATTTCAAATCTAGGCTGAAACATTTTAACTCTAGCTGGTCTAGGTGAAAGTTTAGATGATGTTTTACATTTCAAGGACAATATTCAGCAGGGTGAGGTGAGGTGTTCTCGTACATCTCACACAGATCACATGCTTGAGAAGTTAAATAGCCCTGAGATGGGTGACCAGCTCAAAAAGTTTAAATGATGTTTTACATTGCAAGAGCAATATTTCAGCCATAACACAACCATCCAGGATTCGAATGACTGAGTGAAATGGATTTTTACATTGCAGGGGGCAATATTTCAGCCATAACGCAATGTGATGTGGAAGAGGCACATCACGAAAAGGAAAAACACAGGATTGATAGTAAGAAAGAGAAAGCAAAATATCTAGGATTCGAACCCACGTGTTCAGGGTCAGGCACCCATCACTAGCACTAAAGATCAGCAACTGAGTTCTCTACATCGTCCACATTCAGTACTCCGCCGACAGGTACCGGTAATTGTGACAGCTCCCAAGGCCTACATGGCAATCAAATATTCAGTGACAGTTTAGGAAATGATCAAATACAACATAATTTGTTTTATTTGGGATTACATTTCCTTGAAACGTAGCCATTATGCTACTGTTGCGATTGAGTCAAATCCCAAATGAAACAAATTATGTTGTATTTTGATCATTTCCTAAACTGTCACTGAATATTTCACTGCTAAAAAGAGGAGTAAGCAACATTTGTTACAGTGTTTTCTTTTATAAAATTAGAACATAACACCAAAACCAAATTATAGCTGGTTTTGACCTGGTGATAATAATAATTTACTGATGTCAAAATGGCGGCCCAAGCTCGCGAGGAGAGATGCGCTAGATATTTGTGGTCGTGTAGCAAACTTACAGGGATATGTCTCGAGAATTGGAGGATATATTTGTAGAGACAAAGCATTAAAGTTTCGAATCATAACAGGCATACTGACAGCGAAGAATTAATTGATATGGAGTGCGATTTCATTCTGACATAGAACTACGGAACTTGTGCTGAGAGAAAAAGGCTTTGTCAGTAAATGTTGATGTAGCCCAATTGGTGAACTAATGTTGTACCCGAGTTTGTTTTTGTGATGGCTGGCTGTACTTGATTAGACTCTCTCGAACCATACAGATACAGACCCTTCTGGTGAAAATTGGGCACACTAGAACTAAGGAATGGCACACCTAAAAATAAGGTATAGTGCCCAAGTGCACACCTGATATTTCTTTAATTTCGAGCGCTAGATTTATACTGTATATATATACATGTATATATATGTACATCAGAGTAAACATGTATATTACGCTTAGCATGGAGGGAGCTTTTCTAACTTGTAAACTCTGTAACTCATTTCAGTAATTACCTGGATGTTTCTTCATCATAAACTTAATACTGCAGCAGATATTCGATAAAAATCAGAAAAAATATTTAACAAATCTGTTCATTAATACTTTTATAAACTGTTCCCAAAACAACTTAAACTTCTTTACATTTTGTGAAGAGATCTCTCCGGGCGAAGGCAATATTGAATATAAATGAATGAATTAATTGGATAATTTGGTCAAATATTCTCAGCCATGACAGGAAAATATTAGTTCAACCTAAAAAGAAAACACTTTTGACAGGATCACATGTCCAAATCCTATTATACGTTATTGTAGGTCTTGACTTGGGAAATTGGACTAATTTGCACTGCCTTCTTGTGCTTTATTCATCAGTTTTAGTTGGCTACTGTACAATGCAAATTTATTATATTTATATTTTTTGTGCATAGGTTTGCACCTTTGTTTATTTTAGATGATTACCAGGTCAGCCAAAGTGCGAGTTTGAATCCTGTCCCGGTCACCTTCTGTTCAGCTCGTGGATGGAGTCCTGGCACTGAGCTGATGATGTAATGGAGCCCTGGCACTGAGCAGAAATGATGTGATGGAGTCCGGGCACTGAGCAAATGATGTGATGGAGCCCTGGCACTGAGCAGATTATGTGATGGAGCCCTAGCACTGAGCAGATGATGTGATGGAGCCCTGGCACTGAGCAGATGATGTGATGGAGCCCTGGCACTGAGCAGATGATGTGATAGAGCCCTGGCACTGAGCAGATTATGTGATAGAGATATAAGTAAAATCTATTTTAAATTTTGTCATTTCTGTCAATTTACACTAGATACACCAATGACGGGAGCATCGTGCATCAAATGTAGATCACAAGCTTGAGAAGTTAAGCAACATCAAGCTGGATGAGTGACCAGTTCGAGTTATAAAACTCATAGGTCTTTAAGGGTTTGCCCTGCCTCACACTAAGACACTGACCATCTCCATGGAAAACTTTACTCGTACATTGACTCAGTCCATCCAGCTGAATGGGGTGCCTGGTTGAAGAGATGTAAATGTGATGTTAACCTTCAAAGTGTCAATGAGGTAGCTTCGGTTGTATGCTCCCAGGGGAGTTGAGAAATGTTGTGGATTGTACATTGTTCTAATGACCAGGGTAATAATGTTGAGTGCCCAATATAGGAGTCCTCATTGTTATAATTGTTATTATTATTATTATTATTAACCAATTTATTGCAAGTCTAGAGACTTAATAAATTTGAACTTTGAAGCAGAAATTTTGGAATTCTTTTCAGACCCTGAACCAAGACATTTGTAAACCGAATCTCATCCAACTCTATGATACTCCTCTCTGCTTTGAGAGGATTAATATTTTTGCCTGTACTTTTACATGTAGCTTAAATAATGAGTCTTGTCAAGTCTCGGTTAAAGAAAAACTTATTCTTCAATCTCGAAAATTGTCTCAAATTGTTGAATGAATTATACAGATTACAGACTGAATGAAACCTGGCTTGTCCGCACGACATAGAGCTCTTCTTTAAAAAAGGTAGAATTAGCCTTCACTAATTTTCCTTGGACACCAGGTGGAAACTCTGCTCGTATCTAATTTTGTTAGTTGACGTTCTGTCAAATACGAGCTAATTCCCATAATTCCCCTTTACAGGCCAGCCAAATGAGTTTGTTAATGCTGGTCTAATGACAAGCCCGGTGTTGTGTTCGTTACTGTCGCATGCGGCGAATCTGTTAAGGAAACCAATCTGTACACTGTGTCATTGTAACAGAGTCGTATTACTAAGAGGGTAATCTTCTGGCCAGTGCATTATGGGTATTGCTAAATTTATCTGTCCCTGAAGAAATGTGACTTGCATAGAGTAGTTTTAATCTGGAAAACAAATAAAGAATTGTGATAGACATTTCAGACGAGAAAGTAAAAATAATCAGTGAGATTTTGGTAAGAGGCTTGCCTTTTTATATGACACCACTCCAAATGCTGCCAAACATTGTACATTGGGCCACTTACAGAAAATATCTTGTTTTCATCACAAGGAGGAGGGAAGGAGGGAGGATCTTATTTTTATATTTGATATTTTATTTGAGTAGTTACATACTGAAAAATATGCTATTCAGCAAGGCAGTTTCTGCTATGTTGATGCCAAATCATAACTTTTGAAACAGTTTTGTATCCGACATGGCATATTTAAAGGCAAGTTCAGCAAACTAAAATGAAATCGGATTGGAAAAAAAAATCTAAAAAAAAACAATACCAAAAATTGAAGTGGCAGCATATATTTCAGGGGCAGGCGGGGGACGAGAAACAAGTTATTTTCTTTAAGACGCCTAAATGTAAATTGACGTGAAGACAACCTGACTTTGGTTTGGTTGATACTTTGACCCTCATGATGTGTTGAAGCCGATATACAGACTAGGGGAAGGTAGGAAAGATCCAGTATATCAGATCTGCCCCAAAAGGCTTAAAAATGGCCTCCATAGTTTTGGCTAATGAATGTATTAGGCAACATGCTAACCGGTGTAAAATACAATAGGGGCGAGATAAAGAGGTGTGGGTTTCTTTTATATTTAGATGTGATTTTAAGGGATTTCCAGGGAAAGTGTATGGAACTAAGTGGTTTTATATCAAATTCATTCTTCTGTGATTGTAGTAGCAGTAGTTGTGACAGTAATACGTAGTACTTGTACAACATAGTAGTAGCAGCAGCAGCAGTTGTAGTAGTATAGTAGTAGCAGCAGTAGTAATAGCAGCAGTAGTAGCAGCAGCAGTCTCCGAGCAGTAATAGTAATAGCAGCAGTAGCACTATAGTAGCAATAGTAACAGCAGCAGCAGCAACAGTAGTAGTAATAGTAATGGCAGCAGCAGTAGTAGTAGCAGTAATAGCAGCAGTAGCACTATAGTAGCAATAGTAACAGCAGCAGCAGCAGTAGTAGTAGCAGCAGCAGTCCCCGAGCAGTAATAGTAGTAGCAGCAGTAGCACTAGTAGCAGCAGTAGCACTAGTAGCAGCAGTAGCACTAGTAGCAGCAGTAGCACTAGTAGCAGCAGTAGCAATAGTAACAGCAGCAGTAGTAGTAGTAATAGTAATGGCAGCAGCAGTAGTAGTAACAGCAGTAGTAGCAACAGTAGCAGCAGCAGTAGTAGTAGCAGTAGTAATGGCAGTAGTACCAACAGTAGCAGCAGCAGTAGTAGTAGCAGCAGTAGTAGTAGTAGTAGCAGCAGTAGTAGTAGTAGCAGCAGTAGTAGTGGTAGTAGTAGTAGCAGCAGTAGCAGTAGTAGTAATAGTAGCAGCAGCAGTAGTAGTAGTAGCAGCAGTAGTAGCAGTAGTACCAGCAGCAGTAGTAGTGCACCGGTAGTGTTAGTAGTAGTAGGAGCAGTAGTAGTAGTAGTAGCAACAGTAGTAGTAGTAGCAGCAGTAGTAGTGGTAGTAGTAGTAGTAGTAGTAGTAGCAGCAGCAGCAGTAGTAGTAGTAGCAGCAGCAGTAGTAGTAGTAGCAGCAGTAGTAGTGGTAGTAGTAGTAGCAGCAGCAGTAGTAGTAGCAGCAGTAGTAGTGGTAGTAGTAGTAGTAACAGCAACAGCAGCAACATAAGCAGCAGTAGTAGTATTAGCAGCAGCGCCAGTAGTGGCAGTAGCAGTAGTAGTGCACCGGTAGTGTTAGTCGTAGTAGTAGCAGCAGCAGTAGTAGTAGCAGCAGTAGTAGTAGTAGTACCAGCAGCAGTAATAGTGCACCGGTAGGGTTAGTAGTAGTAGTAGGAGCAGTGGTGGCAGTAGTAGCAGCAGTAGTATTAGTAGTTGTTGGCGCAGCAGCAGTAGTAGTAGCAGCAATAGTAGTAGTAGTAGCAGCAGTAGTAGTGGTAGTAGTAGTAGAAGCAGTAGTAGCAGCAGCAGTAGCAGTAGTAGTGGTAGTAGTAGCAGCAGCAGTAGTACCAGCAGCTGTCGAAGTGGTAGTAGTAGTAGTAACAGCAACAGCAGCAACAGAAGCAGTAGTAGTATTAGCAGCAGCGCCAGTAGTGGCAGTAGGAGTAGTAGTGCACCGGTAGTGTTAGTAGTAGTAGTAGGAGCAGTAGTGGCAGTAGTAGCAGCAGCAGTAGTAATGGTAGTATTAGCAGCGGCAGTAGTAGTAGTTGTTGTTGTAGCAGCAGCAGCAGTAGTAGTAGCAGCAGTAGTAGTAGTAGTAGTACAAGCAGCAGTAGTAGTGCACCGGTAGTGTTAGTAGTAGTAGTAGGAGCAGTAGTAGTAGTAGTAGTAGTAGCAGCGGCAGTAGTAGTAGTTGTTGTAGCAGCAGTAGTAGTAGCAGCAGTAGTTGTAGTAGTAGTAGTAGTACCAGCAGCAGTAGTAGTGCACCGGTAGTGTTAGTAGTAGTAGTAGGAGCAGTAGTGGTAGAAGAAGCAGCAGCAGTAGTAGTAGTAGTAGTTGTTGTTGTAGCAGCAGCAGTAGCAGTAGTAGTACCAGCAGCAGTAGTAGCTGAAAACTGTATAAAAAGATTATGAAGACTGTGACATCTTTAACATGGATGAGACTGGGAAGAAAAGGGAAGTAACTCTTGTCCGCCATTTTGTCTTGATTCAACAATCCGACGATTCACTATCCTAAGCAAAATTTGCCTCAAACAAGCCTGTTCGGATGAACGAGGCCTGACTGTATCATAATGATGGTTAAATATGTAATTGAGTTTTATTTATAAAATGTTTATTTTGTAAAATGAACAGAGGAAATGTGCAGTTGTATGATAAAAATGCTGCGTTTGTTCGTTGTTTTTTTATACTCATGGTACGTTTAGTATATTTGTACTGCACCCTCAAAATCCAGGGTATAATGACTCGGCAAACGTCCGTTCTATACCCTGGATGTACTCCTATTCACCGTGGTCGTTTTGTGTGTATGGAAAGTCCAAATCTGCTAAATATAGACAACCAATGAAGTGTCGCATTCACTGCACGAGAAGTAACTCTTGATAAATATAAACATATCATAGGCATATGAGCACCCTCGGAGTTAGGGGGGCAGTGACCTTCTTGCTCGAAAAATCAATGGATATCCTAGGAGTTGGGGGGGGGGGGCAATGGCCATTTTGCCAGAAAAATGACCACCAAAAAACACAGAGAAGCAAAAAAAAAAAACAAAAAAAACGTTGACACTCTGCTGTGCCCGAATATTGGGGCGTTGTTGCCCAAATTCTGAGAAATGTTGCCCCCCTGACCCCCGACTTATACGCCTATGCATATAACGTCTTTACATGGCCGAGTGCTAGGAGAGACGCGCCACATGCTTGGATGCACGCTTTCGCTTCACTGATTGGTCAAAACGCCCGCCTCGAGACGATAGAAGTGATTCCAGGGTATGTGAATGACGTTGGTGGGGTCATTATACCCTCGATTTCGAGGATGAGAGTGCTGATGTTCAGCATGGTTTGATTTCAGCAAGTCGCTACATCAAACGTCAGAAATCAAGCATTGTGTATTATCAATCATTATAGATAGTTCACCTAACTGCTGCAATAACCATAGCTTCAAAAGTACCATATTATACCTGTGTCAACGTGTGACCCTTCAATAATTGGGTTGTGTATATAGGTATATACGTGAATAATACCGCAGCTTGTTCAGATTGAGCATTTTGCTCACTTAGAAGCAGGTGAGAAAACCAGTGATGGTTTAAAATATTGTCCTTGCGGAATGGTATATCCAGGACGCTCGTGCATGCGTTCGCGTGCGAGTGAAGAGAAACAGTTGCAACTGATACACGATAAAGTTTGAAGTATTAAAATCTCTCACGGCAAGACACCTCTTCAGCTGTTCAGGTGTGTGCAAGTGAATGCATACTGACGTCCAAAAGAAAGAATACCAACATTTTGAGAGACTACTGAATAAATTCACAACTGCGTTGGATGTACAAGAAATATCCCTTCAAGACTTGGAAGGTTTATCAATGACATTATGTCAAACACATTACACTCTTCGAAATCCAAGCATCCTTTTGATAAACTATGGCATAAAGACATAAGGGAAAATAATTGAAATCATTTGGTATACTTTCTTTTGAACGTCAGTATATGTGTCAAGACGAGTGTGGTGTCTGATTGAGTTTTTTTTATAAAATATGGCTTTGACGAAAGAAGATGGTAGTTCACAATTTCGTTCTTGCATCCACACATGCAAATGGATGCCCATGACCGAGGCTATTTTATTTGAAAACGAGATCAGTTTCCTCAAATCAATTATAGTTGAATGCCAATAGAGCTATAGGGAAGTATCAAATCTACCCAAAATGCCGGAATCTGGATTTTCCTTTTGAGCCTTGAGAAATACATCCACTGATGAATCTATCTGATTGGGGTCAAAGTGCTTCTTGCTCTCTTCAACTTCCCACCTGAATTCGTCTGTGACGATCTTCAGCCAGCGAATGGACTATTTAAATGGCTGCAAATGAAATGTAGAAATATATGCCACATTTTTAACCTGTACACGGAATGCCAAATGCATTTGAGAGAGATGTTCAATACCGTTATGTTGGTAAAATTAGATACAATGTATGAAAACCAAAGGGAGGATCAATTAGCCTATTTATAAAATTAAAGTGTGTAACAAGAGACTGCAGGTCGGGATACAAGTATTTCAATGACATGAATCACTTATCTAATATTAATGATATGTGATCCAGTATTGTGAAATGAAAACTACATACAGATGTGATCTGTCTGTCACATTACACCCAGATAGCACATCATGGTCGGGCCGATAGCGGCTTCACAAGACAGAGTTTTGACCGGTGGACCTCAATCGGTCCTCCGGCGCCAAGCTAGGTGCCGTAGCACCAATGGCGTCATGAAAAAAATAAAACTTGATATTTTTGCAATCTAAAGTCACAACAACGTAAAACTTTATACAACCAAACCAAAGTAGATAAAAGATAAATAAAAAGCTACAGATTAAGCATGGGTAGGGTCTAAATAAATTTATGTGCATCTTTCAGATTAAAATCTAGGCCTACTGCTGTGGTAAGATGCGAAAACTCAGGCCTATTTTAGTTCAGGTCAGCGTTATCAAAAAATAACATGTTTGTGTAGATTATATTTTACCTTCTCATTAATAACACTGTTAGATAGTTGTGGTTTTAAACTCTTTGATTTGAACCTAGTCCTGCCCCATGACTGGAATGCTTTTTCATTTATTAATAAATTTATTTTGAAAGCCTTTAGCCAGTCTACAAATCAAGTCTAGTTAGCTTCTATTCCACAAAACTGCATTGTAGAAGCAGGGCTCATGAAGGAATAAAAATTAAATATAATAAGATAATTTAAAATATTTCATAGACTTTTTGTAAGTCTAATTTGAACCTTACGACACATTTATTTTGCTTGAACAGAGGGGAAGCTTTCCTCTCTAGGTAGAAGTATAAATCGCAATGCATGCCCCCCCCCCCCCTCAGTTTGTTAGTGCTTGCTACGGCCCTAAATACGTAAACCCGAATACGCAAAACATTGAAGTCAGGAGGTAGGTTTCATCAACACTATAAACAAGAACACTATAAACTGTATATAATTAAATATAAGTTTTTACTATAAATAATATGTAATTGTATAGAAATTTGATGAAAAAACTACTTGAAAATAGTGAATATAATTTTTTTTTAAATCTGGCTGGTCATTATGAAACCGATAAAGACTTCCAATAATACAAGCTGCAATAGGCTCCCATTCCTATAACAACCCCCTCCCCACACGCACACAAACGCACTCTCACATACACACACACACACACACACACACACACACACACACTTCATGGCGAGGATAAATACAACAGGTACAGTGACAGGAAACGAAAGAGCATATGATTAGGATATAAGACAACTGTCTGAATCTGATGGTCTGATGAATATATGGCTGTACAGTCACAATATCTGTTTATTCTGTAATATGCTTACAACTTCAGCTCCGTGCAAGAGAAAAGTAGCGTTATAAAACATGCATCATTAACAATAGTAATAATGTTTGTTCATAATCACTTCTCGTTGAGCAGTATAATTATAATTGACAGTTACCGACGAGACGCGGCTTATGTCTTCACATATAAAACCGCAACGGCAGCTGGGATTATTTACAATTCCGCATCGATATATACAAATCGTAGTTTAAATGGCTGACCGAATATCGCAATTTTGTATTTATGTTTTCAATAGTATGTTAAAACAGAACGTTTAAATGTTGCATATTCCCTTTGACAAAGCGAAATGTGGTGTGAAAAATTGATAAAAGTACCAATAGATTGCGACGTTTTTCACCTGGTAAGGGTAGTTGGATATTGTGGGAGTTTCTAAGCTGGTATGCGGTACGTTTAGACCGACCGCATCTGGTAGCAGTTCCTGCAGATAGACCGGGCTATTTTATTGTACATTCAATAAAATAAACATAATTTGCGCCGTTCTCTTTTTTCATTCAGACTTTTTAAGTTTGTTTCAAAATATAAATATACTAATATAGCACATATTTTAAGGTCTGGTCACTTTAGGATGAATCGGAAACATTAGTATATTTAATATCTTGAAAACCAATATCACCTTGACCCCTTTCCGAGTTTGAATCTCTCCTGGTGCAGAATACGATCGCC
>JAUELE010252900.1:0-10762 GCA_031471655.1 Diodora aspera | reverse complement strand
TCAGTCCATCTAATATTCTCTTCTTTACAGCGCCACTGAGCATTTTCTAATATGGATATTAGGCGCTTTATAAGTTTTTATATTATTATTATATTATATAAGAGGAAAAAACATGCTTACCAATATGTGTATTTCAGGATGATTCATTTAAACATGCTTCCTTCTACTTATCACAGATAAGAGTTTGCCACTGATAAGACACAACACCATGCAAACATATGCTTTTTTGTTTAAACCATCAAGCTTTCTAATGGATAATGACGTGGGAAATCTAGTGTCATTAAAAATAACCCTCTTCCGAGCATTCTAAGACAATAATGTTTAGTTTATCTTGCGATGATTTACCATGAGTCTTAGTGTCAAGATAAACCAGCAGATATGACAGCCATATTGGCAGTATAGATGTCTCTGTTAACAGCACGCCGCAGGTTGCAGGCAGGTAAATCTCTGCACCATAAACTCCCACCATCAAATGTTTGCTGCATCTCTGCAGAACTGTGAACTCTCTCACCTTCCGCAGCACGCTCAAACAGAAGATGGGTTTGTGTACACATATATTTCCTCTCACTAATTGGGAAAATGTCACTGCCACTAACAACTCGTGGTAGAACACCGGGAGTGAGCAAAATGTGAGAAGAAATTGTAATTCTTGATTATATTTCAGTTCCTTCACCACAGAAAAATGTGTGCATAGTACATTGCATTTCAGGCAAATACCAGCCAGTGTCAATACATGCATGTTGTTATAAGTTTGACTTCATATTCCACAATACATGAAATTGATCTATCTAAAATAAAAGAAACAAAAAGAAAAGTTTTATGTTATTTTGAAATAAGACCCTGAAATTGCACAAAGATATCTTGTGATTTACACCTATTTTTCAGTTATGTTGTTTGAATTTACAGCAGAAATTTAAGTTTCTATGCAAGTTTATTTGCAATAGTATACTAGTACAAGCTTCAATTAAACATTATAACAACTTATTGTGAAAAGGTTTTAAGATTTTATCAATCGACCATGTGAAAAGCAAATAGATTTAAGTAGAGGACAAATATGGATTACTGTAAATGGCTTTCAGTGATAATTCAGTCACGTAACTATGATGTTTTTAGAGATGCAATCCTGCACCACGCAGCTGCCTACATCTAATCTGAAATAAAGCCTTGGAGAAATGGGAGCTCAGACACTGCTCATGACCACAGGTCAGGAGGAGGATTTGCTGACAACTATACAGTCTCCTACCAAACATGACAGAGAACCTTTAGATGTTTTACTCATAAAGATTCATGCTTTGGTGAATAGACGTCATCAAACAGTGGCCGACCTGGATGACATGCACTCCATGTAGTTCAGAGTTGTAGAAGCTAATGATCTGAAGCAGCTTGAGGTCTGAAAACAGGTAACACCACTTTACAAGGTTCCCATGTTTTTCTTTCCTCTTCAAAGTGAAGCTGTAGAAATGAACGCTTAATGTTTGACAAGCACCGTCGGACCATGAGTTTCATTTTTTCGACCAAGCTCGAGATGTCTGTAAAGTTTGCTGAGTGTAATGATTGTAAAGTGTGCATGCTGCAGCTGATAGAGCAGAGACAACAGACTTTGATCAGGCTCCGATGGGACGGGCCACTTGGACGCAGTAATTATTTCCTTTAGCAGTCAGGTATTGGAAAGCAAGCATGTGCAAATAGCAATGCTGCGGTGAAATGTCAATAAAATCAACTTTACATGCTACGATTAAATGAAAAGTAAGTTTACCTTCATTTTTACATCACCCTGCATCAGCTATTAAACCAACACGCCTTAATTCACCCATGAGTTGAATCAATTTGTTTGTGGCAGATGTAGGAGAAATAAAGACCCCCAACACACAATGTTTTAATGTTTATCATCGCAGGGGCACATTTTCAGCAACAATACACCATATGCGTGATGCACACTAACAGAGATACTAAAAATAATCAACAGTAAAACCAACAGATGCTCATTTAGAATTACCTTTACAGCAAGCATGGAGTTACTGAGCCCTTACCCTGTGTAAGTCATGCTTGAAGCCACACAAAGAGCCTTCCATCATAGAATAATTTTTCCTTCCTTAATATCTCCATCTGTCTCTATGTGCAAAGAACAATGAGATACACACTGAATCAAATAAGTCCACCTGATGTTAAGCTTGCTGTAACTCTGTTGATATGCATACAAACCTTGGTGAAATAACATGAACAAAATGTCAGTAGGAATCCTGAACATGTTCAGGGTGAAGTTCTTTCTTCAATCATTCTTTGCGGCAAATAATTTTCATTTAAACAGAAAATAATAGGTTTTATGTTACAGATCTGTCCAGTAAAGATGATGGTTCTGAACATAGAAATTAATTGATACTCTTAAGTGGCAGGGGTATACATGTCTTTGAAAACATAGAAACACTTGAAATAATAAACTCAAATACTCACACAATATTTTCTTCACAAAAATACCTCCTTCAAAAACTAAACAATAAGAATGTTTAGAAGTGCTGGATATAATCTTCAATTCTTTATTTATTGATTTTAAACAGCTACTTGGTACAAGCAGTGAAGAAATGCTTCTTGGTGTGCAGCACCCACGTGCTACATGTCTCTTTACAAATATTTACAAAGATAAATCACCAAGAAAAATTCACAACAGAAAACCTTCAGCTCACATATGGAAACAGGTTTCACAACAATAAAGAAATATTTACTGTTGCACAAAGGATGCATTGATCAACTAGTGTCTGCTCTCTTCTGCTGTTACTTTGGCACATGTAATCAATACTTACAAGGAAAAAACACAAAGAAAAATGCTTCTTTACAACATTTTACTATTTTCTTCTGTCATTTCATTATAAAATTATAACGTTTTTGCAATTTAATTAATTAAGAAATGAACTTAAACATAAAAACAAATTCAGTTACAACAATTTAAAAATATAATAAAATACATGTAATATAATTACATAATTTTACATTGGTGCTTTTCATACATTATGAAATGTAGAAATCAGAACAGATGCAGAAACAAGAGTTATGGAGACATGAATTACATTGTGTGTACAGTTAAGGCGATTCAATTAAATTCACACAATGATTGCATTAAAAATCTCATTAAAATAGCAACAGGATCCCTGATTTGTTGTTCGAGTGACGTCCCCCTGGGGGATTAATCCATAAGGGTAAGTTGCGGGTGAGCAGACGAGTCAGATTCTTGTCAGATTATTCCATTGTTTCAAAGACAGACTTATTCATCCACTGTCCTTTGTGTACCTGTACTAACTATAGAGAGAATAGGACAAAGACACTCTCCCAGTCTGACTCATAATTCAGGGTATGGACAGTTATTACTCCATACATTAAAAACTGCTTGAAACATTCGATTGGACAGCGCTATTTCTCCTTTGTACGATCTAAGTCTGAAGTGCAGTAACGTTTAGAAGACTGTCTTTGTCGATGATGAACTATTTAGTTAGTGAGTAATTCCATTGTTTGATCTGCCAGATCATATTCCACTTGCCATTTCTTGTCAGCAGCAAATAAATTTACAGCACCATAATTTATCAAAACAAACCAAATTTATTAGTGAATTCAAAGCCATTGTTTTGGTTCAAGCTGAACACAGTACGCACATACAATTTCATTGTGTGTGAACTATTGAACATCACTGTTGTCTACACTAAATAAACACATTGTTGCTTTTATAAGCTGTTGCCAAGTACACAAAACTATTACTGCCAGCAATATGTAAATGTGCATATGTGAAAATGGAATTCTGAATACCTACTGACTTACACATCAAATAAAATAAAGCCATTTAAAATTATGGCTACCATCATTTGATCTTTCTCCTGTTAATACAATAAATACATTCAATATACAATATTAATTATCTATTTGGAGATTAATATCAAACCTGACTGAAAGCAGAATAATCAATTGTAAGACACAATAAATAAAACCTGTTTTGCATTATGGAACAGGTGTTGTCATTTTTAAATATGCGAAGGACACTTTAACTGCCCAGACACACAAAAGGCAACACTGACAATAGCAGTGAGGCGTCATGCACCAAATCAACCAGCAGGTCATACAGCTAGAAGAGAGATGGAATGAAAGAGGGGCACCTGCTGGCCTGTAATTGCCGAGGCACCATGCTCATCATGTTGAATCCCAATTCTCAGTCTCCTGAATGAGTCAGTGATGAAACCAGTAATTATACAGATTCCTACTTTTATCTGTTCTTGTGATATTGTGATGGTTTCATTTCCAAAACTTTCATTTGTCATACAACTGAACATCTTTAAACACTATGAATATCACCTTTTAGACAGAATATGTGCAATAAAAACATTTGTTCAAATTTATAAAAACAAAAAAAAATTGGGCAAGTTGTTCCTGCATTAAGTGATTGCACATTTTGTTACAACCGATAAAGCAGTTACAAATACAAAATCAATACATTTTCTTAATTATAATGTGATAACATGATCTGTTAAGCTCACACAGTGGACTAATACTTAGTTTCTCAATAACATAATTGTTCTTTTTCTCATTTCCTCTCCACAGCAGTTTTGTCTTAACCTAGACTTGGAAATTAGGAAAAATCAGATAAGGCTATTTCACAACCATGACACAGGACCAGTCACAGACTAAAAGCAGCCACTATACAAATAACAATATTATATTTGCCATGATACAGTGCACACTTAGAACAGAGGGTTTGTTGGCTAGTCTTGGAAACTAAACACTGCTTTGCAGAGAGAGAGAGAGTAGTTGCACAGGTGACGTTTGTCTCTACCTACCATAGGATTGAATATAAATAATTACTTCTTGCAGAATCTACATCAGACAATCAAACTGTACATTTAGTGCAGTAAAGACTGGACAGAAATTATCCAGGAATATACTAATGTTTACGAGGTTTCCTTTTCTTAGTGTGCAGCACTTTGAGCAAGCTTTACAAGCCTGGTGCTAGTGCTGCACAAGACTTCACATTATTATTTAATGTTTTTACCTTCCATTCACATGTTATAAAATGTGATGGTTTCATTTCCTTAAGTCCTTGAAGATTGTATGTTGAATATAATATATGGTATATGTTATGGTTTCCTAAATGTCTTTAGTCCTATAATAATATTATTAACTATTCCTAAGTGAACATTTTAAGTTTCCCAAACCATAACAAAAGTAGTTAAACATTCTTGTATTGGTCCTGAAATACAAAACATGACAGAAGCAATTTTCTGGTGGTATGTAATAACATTAGCTCTTTAAGTGTCATTACCAATCCTAAGGAATTATTGAATTACATGCCCGATTTTACAGCCAAAGAAATAAACTAATATTTTCAATAATGTGACATAAACATGAAGAGTTTTTCCACAAGCTCTTTATGCTGACAGCAATTGATGAACTAGGAACCAGCAACAAGTAACACACATTAATTACGAGTGCAAGCATCTCCAGGGCACTGCTCACTTCTACACACAACACTTCCTAATTAAATTACTTGTAACTGGAACAAACAAACAGTAATTTGGGGCCAGCAAACATCCCAGGAGGATACGGCTTCCTTGAAAGCCTCCAGCACTTTCTGTTCTGAGGAACCCACTGCTTGTTGACTATTGGTTGAACATCATCACTGTTATCACAGTATGGTTCTGTTTACCAGATCTACATTAGGATTATAAGAGCTGTGTTTTCAACTTATTTCCTACAGATGCTTGCTGTTTATGAACTCGGACTTAAGAAATATTGGTACTCATATCGCAATATCTTTCATAAACAAAGATCTTATAAGGTTTATTCCCTTAGAAACTCCACTATCTCCCAACAGTTTGATCTCTTATCATTTCAATTAAGAGTTGTTTATCAGACAATCAAGATCTCTTTGATCACACATGTTTACAGTATGATGTTTACTTTTGTAACTGACAAAATTAACATGCTTTTTGGTATAACCCAATGACTGCTGCTCCCTTCTGAATAAAAATTTAGAATGTTCCCTCTCTCGAGATATTCTGATTGTGTTGTGGGATCTATTCTGACTCACATTTTATGTTCTTTTTGGGGTGGGGGATTCCTTATTTCCATCTCGTGATTGATACACCAGTGACAGTTTTGCCCCTGCCCAACCATCTCTGACCCGTGTCATATTTATCTCCATGTGAGCTGCTCCAGGATGCCCTCCTGTCCGGAGATCCACCACTGTCCATTGATTCTAAATGACCAAACCATTTCTGGTCCACTTGACTCAGAATCTATCCATCATACATTCAGTCTAGCCTGCCTGAGATTAATGATAAGTCTGGGAAAATAAGATGTAGTTTCCATAACAAAACTCCAGACTGAAGAACAGCTTTAGTTCTGGATCTATGACTGTGGAATTTTTATAGAGCCTGAAATCAGTGATGCTCAAGATAACCAAGTCTAGACTGGATGAAGCTGTGAGATGGAATACACAGTTGAAGGAACTTACAAGGAAAATACAATTGTGTATCTTATACATCCAACGTGCTGTCATATGCATGAAGCTGAAACAAGAGCTTCACTAAAAAGTCTTATAAAACTGATGAGAACAGATAAGCAGATGAATACAAGGAAAACTGGAAGCAACTGAACCAGATGCCTTCTACAATCATTTGCATACTGGGGCTTATTCCCTGAAAGCAGTTCAGTCTATTTGACCAGAAACAAATGCTAGACATACATGTGGTTGTGAGAGAAAATGACATCTGATGCCTCCTAATTTTGACCACCAACACATTTCACCGAACAAAACAAAACACTTCCAAACTTTGCCAGAATATAGAGGTCTTTCAGCTTCAATGAGTATGAGCTTGAACCCATCGTTTCAAAAACATATTACTTTACTTTCATTTAGTCTTGTGATAAAGCTGAAATATTGATAAGAAACATACAAAGTCCTTTACTACTTATTACTAGTTGGTGTCCAACTTTTTCCTCAATTACTTTCTTTTTCAAACTTTTGGAACATAAAGTCTTGTATCACACACTGGTTTTAAACTAAACTGCTTCATAAAATGACTTTAATTCATTGTTGAGCAGTTCCTGTACCAAACTCCTTACGAAAATGAGCACACACCATTTGAATTCATAGTTGAATTTATTGACAAGTGCCCCAGGTGACTGCCATTATCATAAATTAATCTGTGCCATACTCACCCAGTTCCTGATAAATGGACCCCCCTCAGACATTAAACTCATCAGTTAGCAACAGAACACCTGGACTTCATTAAAAACACATGTTTGCAGCAACTAATAAATCTAGCTTGTTACAACCCTCTAACCAATTTAAGTTTCTCTCCACAAATAGGTCATGATACTTCTACCAAACCCAAGAGATAAATGATTCTGCCAATCACAAAAACTCAGACTCTTGTCCCATTCTGTTTTAAAGTTGGATACCTGCTCCCGACCGCTAAAATAGCTCCACTGGCCTCTGTGTGAACTAAATAAAATAAACTGTAAATCATACATTGTAAAAGTGTAAGCCTATTTCAATAACACCATATTCCCTTAGGCGTGGCATATAATGACAGATTTTGTTTCTAGTCTTAAAAACCCAGCCTCATTCAGAACTTTCTCCGAGGGTTTACCGAAGAATGTTCCGTTGATTTTCGAATGCGTTCTGAATATGAGCCCAATGAATTTAACTGCAAGGATAACGTTTCTGAAGGTCTACAAATATTTTCAAGATTCTGTCAGAAAGTTGAATGCATTGTTTTTTTTCTAATATCTGACAGGGTTGTCAGAAAATAGATACAGATATTCAAGAGGCTGCTTCACTGACAAATATGCTGTATCTTTTTTATATATATTTATCATTCCAAAGGTTGTTTTTTGAAAAGAAAACATTGAGTTTGACCATGTATCCAACTTTAAAAGGTAAATCACATTTGTCTTATGCAGCAATTGCTACAGGAATCAGGATATTGAGAAAGGAAGTATTTGTAATTATCTTGAATAAATAAACCTAAACTGCAGATCATACAAAGTCATTAATCAAGATGCTACCAGAGATTGGAGCAATGCTGTCTCTAATGAAGTCCTGCAAATGTCAATGCAGTGGTTTGGATGTTCAGTGATGAGATACGATCAGACATGCAGCTCTTGATAGAATGCTGCATTGGTATCAGAAGTGGTATATCTCCGAGTGCTGTACGCTGACATGTGAATACTGACACAGGTGTCAGCAATTGACAGTCAGCTCTGCTGTAATGAACATGATGTCTGATCGAGGAGATATGAAACCACCTTGTTCTCAGTCGTGAATCCAGATCCTATTAATTCTGAATTAATCCACACCAGTTAATATAAACGAAGATCAGTTAGATGACTAATGTGTCAATTGTTCAGAAACAGCACGAAAACTAATATGCAGAACGAACAGGTCTCTGGAACCACTGAAGGTTGCCTTCAATATACACGGTTGCATTTTGTATAATGTAACTCTAATCAAACACTCAAGCAGATAAAACTGTCCAGATAAGAGATTAGCTATTAGAATTCCTTTCAAATATACTGTATGACGGTTAGACAAATTGTGTGGCTCCTTAAAGTTGGAAATAATATATGTTCAATAATTCAAAGCAAACACAGACCAAGCTGGCACAATATCAGATGGACAGTCTGAAGTATGTTGAAAATGTAAACATGTCTACATTTGAAATAGCCAGAACCATATACATTTGCTGATTCAATTAAGCCAAATGGTGATGATAGAGTCCAGAATTGTGTACAAAACTGTCTAGAATTGAAAACCTGAAACTTTTCTGTGAACTTCAAGCTGTAGGTAAATATATGCATACTATATCAGCCATACATGTACCTGTAATTAGTTTATATGCACCTGAAAGCTGGTTGTTGTGAATGTTAGTTTAAGTTCCTTTGCCATAAAAGATGTTACTCAAAAAGAGGTTTGCTGTTAACCCAGACACTGTGAAAGTGCAAATTAACTTGTTTCACTTTTCGACCCAAAACTTTGACATGTGGAACAAAAACTATCACTGTTGAGCACTAGGCAATATATTTACTGTCTACAAGAATGTTTCCAAGAACCAGAAACACAATGTAATTAAACAACATCAACAACAACCAAACCCAAATCAGCAACAGGTAGATCAGATGAGGCAGAGACTCTCTGAACTTTTGGAACATAAGGTAGGAATTTCTAGATATACCCGCAGGTGTGGCCCACCTGCCAAACAAATATTTCTGTCAATAACTAGGAATAAAACACTTGATCAAAGTTCAATTTACCTGCCTAATAGACAGGTGAGCTGCTAGTGTCGACCAGAGCATCAGACAGGTGTGGTAAGAGGTGGATGCTTACCACAGCGATGTGCCAGGAAAATTGGAAACAAGCTTTGTACTGTATGCCAGGGAGATTATGGCTCAGATGTAGGAAAGCATGAATGGAATTTTGGGTCATGAACTGGTATTAGTCTGCTACACACAAAAACTGTTGAAGAATCCAGCATTTTACATAGTTCTTCAAGAGTAATATGTTTTGTGAAGTCCTTTTGCAAGGTATTGAGGGAAACTGGAGTAGCCCACTTGGAAGAGTTGAATTGAGATGATATTTTTAATTGCAGAGGTAATGTTTCATCCATAATGAGGTGCAGTAGCCATGAGCAACAGGCGTCGGACTTGTGATCCAATGATGGTTAGATCATGGGTTCAATCCTACCTAGCGGTGCGCCGTGTTGTACCCGTGGACAAGGTACTTAAACCACCGCTTGTCCCAGTCGGCTCAGCTGAAAATGAGTATTGGCACTGCACTGTGGCAACAACCACCCGTATGGGTGGAATGGAAAATGAATTTTCTATGTATTTATACATGGCTAAAAAGGTGTTATTGTTATTATTATTATTATTATTATTGATATAACACAGATAAAAAGGTGTTATTGTTATTATTATTATTATGATTGATATAACAGGCTGTGTAAAGTATACCCCGCAGGAAAAATAGTACATGAAGCTAGTGATAGAAAGAAAAGTGAAAGCAAAAGATCCTTATTTTGGTTACTTGTTGCAACAAGCACTGTGTTACTAGAACCCTATTCTGAGTGACACCTCATTGCTCTCCAGAAGCCCCATGCGATACTTAAAGGTTTATCCATGAACCTAAACATCATGGATTCAAATTCCACCAAAGGGGCTTTAGATCTTCTTTGCAATAGTCAGTCCTGCCACTTACATTTATCATATAATGCACTGTCTGGTTATCACATTTCATAGATAAGGATTGGCCATACTTGCAGGTTTCACTGCAACAAATCCTTCCACTCCATCTGATAAAACAGTTTTTCCTCTTGCAATAAAATGTTAAAACAAGGCATGCTTGGAAAGTAAACCATATACTGTCTGAACTTTTAACTCTTCAAAGCATTGAATGCCTCTGCGTTCAGATGAACGATGACCTTTAATTCTAAGGAGTCTCAATCTTTTTGCTATTTCTTTCAACTTATTACAAAACAGCATTAATTTGTCATCTCTGTCGATGAGTTCGTTCTCTCTACCACTCTCATTTTCGCTAGGTGTTGACATAACATCCTTCTGGTGATTTGCACCAAAATTAACTGAAATATAAAGTGGTGTCACATAATATGCTGATGACACCTGAAGCCCCGCGAACACTGGAGCTACCAGCTCAGCTAAAATTTATTCGTGCCTCTCAGCTGAGCTGGCAGCTCCAGTGTGCGTGCAATTTACGAAAGGAAAT
>JAUELE010252878.1:0-10763 GCA_031471655.1 Diodora aspera | reverse complement strand
GTTTGTCTCAACTCTGTACTTAAATATATGTGACTCTGCGCCGATTATCTTCTATTTTGAAGATGTTTCTTGTTTATTATTAATTTGTCTGGATGGTGAATTATAACACAAAGGTGTTAAGTCTGAAATTGTATGATTTTTGGGGAATAAAATTTATTTAATAACGTCGCTTTCCCCGAATATTATCGCACAAAGTAACACCAATTCAGAGTAATATTTCCCTACAGTAGTTTTTAAAACCCGTTTCTTCCTGTACTCGTTTTGCACTGGACTGAGGTATGTCTTATCAAAAATGGCGACGAGAGGCATACGAGTCCTCTGCCCGATCACGGAAAGAGACGTGTAGCTACGATTGGTCCAGGTCTGGACTGATGGACAGATCACAGAGACTAAAGTCTCACCTAACACAAGACTGGTTCATTTGTCCTGATGCAATTTTTAAAACGCTTGTTAAATTATTAAACATGGATATCACGTGACCATTTATATAAGTTATAATTTAACGAGTGACACCTGATCTTGCTTTAATGTCTAGCTATGTGCACCAGTCTGTCTGTTAGGTTGTGGTCTAGTCTGCCCCGAGCATCAGTTTCCCGTTCCAATGCTTCATGATATGCTGCCCAACTAAACTTGTAGGCATGCTACTTGTCTCAAGTGTATGCTCAGTGTTTTGTCTGTTTACATTTTTTACAGCTGAAGTAACAGTTTTGGCTTTATTAAATTTTGATTTTGGTGTTTCTCTGTTTTCTTTTTTTCATTTCGCAAGGGTTTTTTTCTAGCTAGCTCTTCTGGGCCAGCTATTAAGAAAATGCCAGCATTCATGAATGGTAAAAATTGAAGCAACACCAAATTTGATAGAGACTATTTCAGTACAGTTTCTATACTTCTATAACATCAATAAATTATTTTTGAAATGAACAATGAATTGTTGACTTCATGATCATGAAGCGTACACGTGTGCAACACATTGCCAGTGCATGTCACGTGGTTATTTTCATGCATCATTGCTGAAATCAGTCTTTACCTATAGAAATTTTTGCTAATGGCTCGAAACCATCTTTCTGAAGGCAACAAGCTGACAAGGGGAACGATGAATGGTCCCAAATATGGAGCAGGACACCCTGATGCCGTTCATTCTCGCCAATCCACATGTAGCACACGTCTTCCAGGATAATAATGCTTGTCAACATCGGTCCCGAATGGTAACAGAGTTGAAACAAGATCTGCAGATTGAATCGTTTCCGTGGCCCAGTCAAATCTGAACCCTATCGAACACATGCATTCGGTCGACGTCTCGGCGAGCACCAACAGCCAAGCACTAATCTCAGGGAGCTGGCACATGCCGTTCTTGACGAATGGAACAATATCCGATGGACTTTCTCTGGCGACATCCATGAGGAAATGTTGCCAGGAGGTGATTCAAACCAGGGGTGGCTACACCCATTACCGACTTGTGTTGGGGGATTTTTGCTCATCAAATCCGACTCTCCGAGTGACGGGACAATCTTCTCAGCGTTTCCAGCAAGCCTTGTGAATTTGAAGAAAAGTTTCTTCAGATTATTGCAGTACTTTTGAAGACCTTTTCTGGTTCATTTGTTGATTTAAATTAAAGTCCAGATTCGTCCTTATTCTCTTCTGTATGGCATTAATAAACATCAAACAGAAAGATAATGTTACAAGAAAAGTCAAATGAAAGTTTGCAAGTCCATGTTATAACCTGAAATTTCTGGTGTTGCTTCAAGTTTTACCATCAGTATATATGTAGCTGTATAAATACCACAGGCAAGATTGCATCTAGTTTGACAAAGTTTCCATTTATTCTTCTGCAGCTGAAATTCTGCTGTCAGTAGAGAAAAATCTTGTCAATGTTGTCGAGGGTCGTATATCTATCAAACACAAGCATCTACGGATAAAAACTATAGAGTTAGTGTTGTCATCCAAAGAAGCCCAGAATGTTTTGGGCTACATAAATGTATATACAGTGTACCCTGGATACAACACTACCATCCAAATGTTTGGGGCTACATGTATACTCACAAGCAAAAGAAACGCAAGATGAAGTTCAAATTTCGATTCTCTATAATTTAGATTGCATAAATGACCACAGGGGAAAGCGGGAGAGTTCAATAGACCTTGCAGACATCTGATGACTTGGTGCCTCTGTTGTTGGGTTAGTCGTGGTATTGTCTAAAACTTTCTTACCGACGTTGAATGGCTACCGTAAATTTCTGCCACATTTTATACCCTCCGCTGATGAGAAGTTTACATGCATCATGTGATTTTCATGACAAATTAGTGCATCCTCATTCAGAAGGTGCATTTTAGCGCCGTGTCCCCGGGAGCATTGTTAGAGACATGGCATGCATCAGAAGGTGCATTTTAGCGCCGTGTCCCCGGGAGCATTGTTAGAGACATGGCATGCATCAGAAGGTGCATTTTAGGGCCGTGTCCCCGAGAGCATTGTTAGAGACATGGCATGCATCAGAAGGTCCATTTTAGGGCCGTGCCCCCCGGGAGCATTGTTAGAGACATGGCATGCATCAGAAGGTGCATTTTAGCGCTGTGTCCCCGGGAGCATTGTTAGAGACATGGCATGCATCGGTCAAAAAAAAACATTTCCCACCCACAACATATATTTATTCATTGATATTTTGAAAAACTAGCATTTCTTTTGGGGGTGGGGGTTCAAGCCCTTTGGAAACTCATTTAACTTGTGTGTGGGTATACAACACTGTTTAACTTCCAGTCACGTCGACGCCACGATCCATCAGGTTACTTTCTTCAAAGAAAAATCAGCACGTTCAGCTTCTCGACATTTTTATTTAGATCAACAGTGTAGCATTTAGAAGATGACACAAACAGACTTGAGAGTCCCAAAACATGACATCCAACCAAACTGAACTGACGAAAGACAAGAGCATCTTCAAAAGTAAAATAGCTTGAACAAGGTGAACAAAACATGGCACTTGAACACAGCTGGATTTACTCTTCACAAAAGATTATCCAATCTACAAAAGTAATCTTGGATTTTACATGGTTTTCTGCAATCTTTCAGCTGTATCACCATGGTGTGACCAACATGACATTGATGCATGTTGGCTTTCATATCTCTGGGCTGAAAGAGACGTACCCAGATGAGATTCTAACCTATAACCGCAAAGGCTGGCAGATTACCAAGCCGGCATGCTGCATCCCCTCTTGCTTACAAAGTTCATTTCAAATCACAGTAGGAAGACCGCAATAACGCTTGAAGTTGGATACGTGGCCAAACACAACTTTTCATAAACCAACAAAATCATTACACTTGCAAATTAATGCATTCAGATCACATTCGGAAATCGATGTTACATTCTTCAGTCGACTCCCAGAAAGGTTCAGAATGAGGCTGACTACATGAAAACAGAAAATAAATGTCTATCTGTTGGGAATATGGCATTACTCAGTTAGGCATACAGATTTACAGTTTATGTTATTTATCTCGCACAGCACCAGACTGTATCCAACTTTAAACGTTTGCTATCTTGAGAGGGGGGAGTAGCTGTGAGCAACCAGTGTCGGACTTGTGATCCAACGCGATCAGGCCACGATTGAATCCCTCTCGACATCGTGTTGTTTGTACACATGGACAGTGACACAACTCCATCCCTCCCGACATCGTGTTGTTTGTACACATGGACAGTGACACAACTCCAAATGAGTACCAACGCTGGGAGGGTGGAAGAAGAGGAGTTTCCAGTTCTTCTGCTGCAATACTGGATAATAAAGAGTTAATATTACATAATAAATTCAGCTCATGACGTTTCGCCTACATTCTCTGGTCATTTATCATTTGTCAGCAATCCTGAAGCACCACTAATCCGACCCTAATCCAGATGGGACTCTGACCCTTACCCAGATAAGACTGACCCTAATCCAGATAAGACTCTGACCTTAACCCAGATAAGACTCCCGACCCTAATCCAGATGGGACTCGAACACCTGTTCTATCACCCTTCCAGGTTGTGTTCTTGTGTAGTGTTCCGACAGACCTGGAAAACATTCCACCTCAGAATGCAGGAACAACTAATCTTATACAAGCTTAATGGTTCGTATCCTGCCGCAGTATTTTGTTTAAACCAGCCTCCTTGTGCTAATATTCTGTTCATACCAGCTTAAGTATGCAGATGACTGTTCAAACCAGTTTAATATGTGCCTGTGTTCTGTTCAAACCAGCTCAATATGTGCACGTGTTCTGTTCAAACCAGCTTAACATCTGTACATATTCTGTTCAAGAAAGTGCAAATATCTGTTCTTATCAGCCTTCAACCCAAGTGTGTATCTGTTCTTATCAGCCTTCAACCCAAGTGTGTATCTGTTCTTATATTTTACTTTCTAAATACTTTCCTGAAAGAGTTTACGAAACAAAATGTGATACATGAAAGTTAACTGAAGCATAGTTTTAGATAAAAGAACTCTTTCAGAAAGGTACTGGGGTCTTTTGTTTCGGTTTGCAGTTCCACGAGGACCCTGGGCTCACATCTGTCAAAAAAACAAAAACTATGTTTAGAACTGTTTGTATCAAATGTACTGAGCAAGCATGATTTTACATCGTTAAGCAATTTAATATAAATAACCAAACTGGCTAAACAGTCTTGATATCATTGCTTTATGGACTGGCTGGCGAACATGTAATTTTGCATATCGTATCAAAAATGAGAATAATGTATGATTTGACCAAAGACAGACATGCACAGTCATATCCCACTCTTCATCATTTCCTGCTGAAAACACGCACTCCGTGCCAACTGCATTCAAAGGAATATTACAAAAGAAATAAAATTGTGATTAAGTTTTAAAAATGACATTCAGGTATCCATATCTTCCTCCTCTTCTTCATCCCCTGCAACACAAGAAAATAACTCCTTCAATAAAGCAGATCGTGATCTAAATGTAACTTTCACATTTAAACATTAGATCAAATACAAAAACAAATCCTTAAAAAACAGAGAAAAAGTATACTCAGTAACAACACCTGATGTGAATGCACATAATATGAATCAGCATGTGTGAAAATGGAATTTTTACCAAGTGGTACAGAACATTATAAAATATTGTCTATGTTGACCAAGTGATACAGAACATTATAAACACTTGTCTACACAGAGCTCCCCAAGTGGTACAGAACATTATCAACTCTTGCCTACGCTGAGCTCCCCAAGTGGTACAGAACATTATCAACTCTTGCCTACACTAAGCTCTCCAAGTGGTACAGAACATTATCAACACTCTTGTCTACACTAAGCTCTCCAAGTGGTACAGAACATTATCAACTCTTGTCTACACTAAGCTCTCCAAGTGGTACAGAACATTATCAACTCTTGTCTACTCAATGTGAAAAGAAAACCCAACAGATTTGCTTGTTTCTATCCTGTGTATGCTGCCACCAGGGATTATCTCCCTTTTTATCAATTCTTGTAACGGTGACTCGCTATAAGATCAGCCCCAGCACTTACCTCGACTCTTCTTGGTCGGAGCTGATGTGGGGAGTTGCCCTGTCTTCAGTATCTGTGTCAGTCTCTCCACTTCTTCAAGTGTCTTGGCATTTGCTATAGCTCTCTGAAACATACATACAAGACTGCCGTTATATAGCTCTCTGAAACATACATACAAGACTGCTGTTATATAGCTCTCTGAAACATACATACAAGACTGCCGTTATATAGCTCTCTGAAACATACATACAAGACTGCCGTTATATAGCTCTCTGAAACATACATACAAGACTGCCTATATATATATATATAGCTCTGAAACACACATACAAGACTGCCTATATATAGCTCTCTGAAACATACATACAAGACTGCCGATATATAGCTCTCTGAAACATACATACAAGACTGCCTATATATAGCTCTCTGAAACATACATACAAGACTGCCGTTATATAGCTCTATGAAACAGACATTCAAGACTGTCTATATATAGCTCTCTGAAACACACATACAAGACTGCCTATATATAGCTCTCTGAAACATATATACACGACTGCCTATATATAGCTCTCTGAAACTAACATACAAGACTGCCTGTATATAGTCTGAGCTGACGTTACATGTGGGTTTGGACGGCGACGTCCCTTTGTCCCACACATGCTCTATGGGGCTCAAATCAGGTGAGACAGCTGGCCATGGTAGTGTAGGGATGTTCTGTTGCCGAAGGTAGTCAGTGACAACACATGCGACGTGAGGACGAACGTTATCTTGTTGAAACGTAACGTGAGGTCCATGGCGCTTAAGAAAGGAAAGAACATGAGGCCGAATAATCTCATCTCTGCAGCGTGCACCGGTTCAATTACCCGCAATGACCACACGAGGTGTCCTGTCATGTGCAGTAATCCCTCCCCAAACCGTAATGCTCCCTAGCCCGAATGCAGAACGTTGAGCAACACATGCGTTGGAGTAGTGTTCATGTGGACGTCTGTAAACACGCTAACGTCCATTGCTGCTGTCAAGATGAAACCTTGGTTCATCTGAGAAGATTATGAATGCCCATACTCGTAATCTAAGCCTCAGATGTCATCTTGACCAAGGCAAGTGTGCATTATGGTGACGTGGCAATAGAACTGGACACACAGCTGGACGTCATGGCCTTATGTTATGCTCTCGCAATCAGTTCCTTAGTGTCCTTGCACTGATAGCACGTAACCCAGGGATGGCGAGTTGCAGTCTGAAAGCAATTCCGTAAGTGTACTAGACTGATATTGTTGTCCTGACGACATGACGTCACGCATGGACGTCCTGACCTTGGTCGGTCTCGAGCGCTGCAAGTCTGTTGATACCGATTCCACAGTGACTGTATGGTGTTTCGATGTACACCAAAATGTCGAGCGACCACAGTTTGAGTCATTCCTGCCTCTAGCATGCCAACTGCACGTAGACGCTTTAAGTGAGGCGTGGCATAATGAATTTCTGATATAATTTTTCAAAAATGTGCTTTTCAACTCATCACACCTCAGACAATCAACTTACATTCGGCATAACTCAATGTGACATGTAACTTTATCAGAGTTATTTTACCTTTTTGTACTTAGTATTAAATGGGCCAAATGCATGTGCATAATCATGGATATCATGGGTAAGCATGAGAAAGTGTTATAACTCAAGATCCTTATGCATGATGTTGACATTAGAAACATATTTTATTTTTTTATCAAATTTTTAATATGCACAGTAACTTTTTTCCGCTAGTATACAAAAAAAAATACTAAAACCAGAAAAGGACACCAGCGATATTGCTAATTTCTGGGTTGGGTTTCTAACAGCTTTCTCTCGCACTCATTACCGAGCTGTGTTACTATTGTTTTGTAGCTGGGAAGTGACAGGACTCGAGTTGAGAACATGTGTTTGAAAGAAGGTCTGTTGAGAACATGTGTCTGAAAGAACGTCTGTTGAGAACATGTGTCTGAAAGAAGGTCTGTTGAGAACATGTGTCTGAAAGAAGGTCTGTTGAGAACATGTGTCTGAAAGAAGGTCTGTTGAGAGATTGTGGCTTAAACATGGGTTATTTTCTTACACGATGAAGCCTGAAATCTGTGTTATAACTTCCGACTGAACAAGAACCTTTCAAATCACTATCTCACACTCCACGTCAATCGGTCCAACTGCTTTACCTTTATAGACTCTATTTCTTCTCTGGTTGGACCACCAGCTGCAGCAGTACCGTTTGACACTCTCTTCTCCGGCAGCTTCTCTCCAGGAACAAACGTCTTACTTCGCTTCCCAATATCCTGGGCCAGCTGCTGTCCCTTCTTTCCTTTGAACATTTTGGCTGCCATCTCTCTTTCCTGTTAAAACACCCCCAAGATTCAGGTTAGGTGATCTGGATGTAACTACTGTGTTTGTACTGCCATCTCTCTTTCCTGTTAAAACACCCCCAGGATTCAGGTTAGGTGATCTGGATGTAACTACTGTGTTTGTACTGATACAGTAGAATCTGCCTAAACTAGATGTGATTGGGACCAGTGAAAGAGTCAGGTTTTCAATGTCCCGATTTCACAAATTTACCAACAATCTACCCAGAATCTAAAAACAGAATAAACTCTGACGCAAGAATAAGTTCATTCAATTTTCTTTCCCACAACAACAAAGACTGGTTATTAAAAGAAATCTGTTAACACAGCTTGTTTGGTTTTTTATTGAGGTTTTGTCTAAGAATTGTGTCTTCGGTAACTGCATGGATGTTAAGTAGCAGGTTGACCTGTTATGTCCTTTCTCGATGGTGTACCGTTATATTTGGCTGCTAAGGTAACCGCCCTTTTGATATCTTTCCACCCCTCATAGCAATCTTTCTAGTCTATTTACATTTTGTCCGATATTGGACGAAAGGAAAGAGTCGTTTCGATGCAATTAAACATTTCACAGGGTTCATATTCTGCAGTAATAAATCTGGTAAGCGGATCTTAAACTTGTCAATCACATCAACAATCACATTGGCACCTTCACAACACACTTCACCCGTCTTCTGTTGTCTACGTTAACCAGCTTTTGAGATACATCAAAGGCAATCTACTTCAGTACTTGGGATGAATGCTAATTGTTGTTTCGCTGAAGACCAATCCAGGCTCGTTTACAGTGTACATGTTGTTTCAGTGATGCTGGGACTTGTGTTTTGATTGACAAGACTTCCGGTCCGGATTGGACAATGGGATTACAGTTGTTAATTAGAAATCGGGTCCATAGTTTTAGTCTGAAGTTGGAATGTAAAGAGTACGGTTTAGAATGTGGTTGACTTTATAGGTAATGATAAATTATGAAGGAATTCTAGGGACCACAGAAAATTCTCGTTTTGAGCAAAATCCAGATTAGACAGATCCGGTTTGGACAGATTCCACTGTATATCAATGACCGCACAAAATCTGTAAAACTTTAAGCATCTGCCGTCACAAGTCTCACCTTCAGCTTGTGTATCAAAACATAAAACATTAAGTTTTAAGCATCTGCCGTCACAAGTCTCACCTTCAGCTTGTGTATCAAAACATAAAACATTAACTTAAAACCTGCAAACGAACATAAGGAGTGTCAAACCACTACATGAGAACTTTGTCCAAACAGACATTGAAGCACAAAGTCACCACTGACTTTTTCTACTGGAGAAGTCTGTGACTATAGGGACCTCACACTGCATGTTCAATGGTGTCCAGTCTGTGACTATAGGGACCTCACACTGTATGTTCAATCGTGTCCAGTCTGTGACTATAGGGACCTCACACTGTATGTTCAATCGTGTCCAGTCTGTGACTATGGGGACCTCACACTATATTTTCAATTGTGTCCAGTCTGTGACTATGGGGACCTCACACTGTATGTTCAATTGTGTCCAGTCTGTGACTATGGGGACCTCACACTGTATGTTCAAGTGTGTCCAGTCTGTGACTATGGGGACCTCACACTGTTTGTTCAAGTGTGACTCGGTTATAAATCACGCTGCAAACATTGGTTCCTCTACTTTTCAGGTTTGATCAGGGGATCTCAGGTGACATTTCACCTCTCCTGAAAAGAGTTTTGGCCATGTGGAAACTACGCAACTGAAAAAGCTTATTACAGAACAAAGGACAACATTTCCAGTCAAAAGTCGGACTTCATGGTCACCAGCAAAACCTTCCCACGGTTTCTTTATTTGTCAATGTTACTTTAAATACTGAGAATCCCAAGCTTGACTATGCCTGATAAATCATCCTGTATTTCCCACTACTGCTTGCAACATACGATCATCATCAGGAACACAATACCTTTCGTTGCCGTCACATCTCACCTTCAGCTTGATTCTCTGGAAATCCAACACTCGCAGATGTGGAATTTTGTGTATAACATACAGTCTGTAATGCTTCTTGGCTGTGACAGGATTTCGCATAAAGCTGGAAAACACATTCAAACTTCTGTTTACTTTGGTCATCCTCCAATGCAAGACATTTGTCGGACTACCTGAGTGAGTGAGCGAAGGTGATTTAACGTAGCAGGGGGTAATATTTCAAGGGGCACCAAATGTTTGAGTAGAACGAGAGTGACCCAGCCGGGATTCGAACCCCCGACCTTGCGGTTGTGAGACAGGCGCTCTACCAACTGATCTACCCGGGTCCGTCGCACTACCTGAAGTAGGTCACCCTCAATTCTTAGTCATTGTCCCTACAAGGAACAGGAAGTTCTGAAGAAAAATACTTGCTCTTGACAAATTTCAGGATTTACTTGCTCAAGATTTTCCTTTAGTAACTGCTTCAATTTCTTTGACATTGTAAAAATACTATAATTGTAAAATTCAGAATATTTGTAATATTCATATGATACCAAACACTTCCATACAATAACTATCATGCTGGTCACGAATTGACATAACTACCACAGATTTAAAAGTAGCTTGGGGGTGGGTCAGGGGGTCCAGGCTTCAAGGTTGACCTAGTGCCGGTTTACGGGCCACAACAAACTCTCTCATCTCCTGCATGAACTGGGTGAATACCTGGAGCATCTCCAGTCCTGTTAAACCTGTCAGAGGGTCTGACGATTGCTGAGCACCACGCCTAGTGCCCATGGTGACTCCTGGTCTTGGTCAAATTTGTAAAAACAGATGGTCTCAGATGCATTTTAGAGATATTTGAGCAACAAAATACAGGATATTTTCCTTTCCAAAAATCCTATTTTTTATATGAACATTCCAAAAATAAGACTAAACATTGCAGTGAAAAAAATTCAGTTGCAGGAAATAATTGCAAATAATTGAATTTTTTCCAA
>JAUELE010252867.1:0-10764 GCA_031471655.1 Diodora aspera | reverse complement strand
CCCAAGTAAATAAAACTGAAGTACAGCTCCGAGATATACAGTGGAACCCCGCCAGTTCGAATCCCCTCTTAAATCGAAACCATGGTAAAGTCCCGTAGCCTTCTAGTCGGCAACTAGGAAAAGATGACCCCCTCGTAATTTGAAACCCTGTTAAATCGAAGTAATAATAATGGTCCGTAGCCTTTCGAATTAAAGCTGTTCCACTGTACTTTAGATTGGAGCAAATAGAATCTATGCACATGGAAGAGTGAGTAAGTGATTTTTGGTTTAACATGGTTTTTGACAATTTTTCAGCCACATCACCACGGTCTCACCAACACCAAGTTGGTGTCAGGGCTCCTGTTTCTCCGGGCTCAAACATGGAAGAATAAAAATATTGAAGATTTTTCATGGCTTTTAGCATTCTTTCAGTCATACCACCATGGTATCACCTGCAGGTGGTTAAGAAAGAGGCACCTGGCCAGCATTACAACATAAATCCACCAAGTCAGGGCAATCTTTCAGTCCACACCAAGGCTTCTGTCTCTCCAGGCTGAAAGACAGGTGCCCGGGCAGGGCTCGAACCACAACTGCAAAGACTGGCAGATTGCTGGGCAGACACATTAACCACTGTGCCATCCCATGCCCTACAGACTGAAAGATAGGTGCCCGGGCAGGGCTCGAACCACAACTACAAAGACTGGCAGATTGCTGGGCAGACATGTTAACCACTGTGCCATCCCGAGCCCTACAGACTGAAAGATCAGTTTTTCAATAGATAACTCGTAAGACGACTACCTTTGCAGAAGCGACGATCTGCTTCGCTGCTTTTCGAGGCATGTGCTCAATGTTCTTGACCAGATGCTCAGGGTCTGTTCCAGCCACTTCCTGAAGAGTGTGGAGTCCGAGCTGATACAGCTGTCGAGCGCGCCCCTGAGAAGAAATTTCCATTTGTCATTATCTTTTTCGCGCCTTGCACATCGCATTGGGTTATGGCTGAAATATTGCCCTTGCAATGTAAAACATCATTTCAACTCAAATCCAGAACAAGTAAGCGAAGACTGCTTCTTCGTGGCTATTACGGTAAAACTTCTAAAATTTCAAACTTCTAAAATTTTGAAGGTGCTATTTCTGTGAAGATAATTTATTTATGTAGTTAACCTCTATAAAATCGAATTTTTTCGAAAATCCGAAAATCGATTTTCTAAAATTTAAAAAAAATATTTGGAGCTCAGGGTCTATTCCAGCCACTTCCTGAAGAGTGTGGAGTCCGAGCTGATTTCTCGGGGGCAATTTCTAAAATTTCAAATTCTAACTTTTTCAAAGATCACTAATTTCCAAAAATTCAAACATGTCCGAAAGTAATTAATTTTTTTCCTTCTAGATTTTAGAAGTTTTACTGTAGTCTGACCATACCACTGATTGAACCTTTGTTCAGGATAAAAAAACTTTTAAAGGTTGTAGACTGTACATTGTTCCAATGACCAGGGTAATAATGTGGGGCGCTATGAGTGTGCACTAAGTGTGGAGTAGTATAAGTGTTCCATCTATTATTATGATTCACGAAAGCATGTTAGTAAAATAGAATAAATCAAACCAAAACAATGAGACGTCAAAGCAACAAGTCCACATTTTAGAGACAAGCATGAAGATACTGAGTATCTATTCATCTGAAGGAACAAACTGTCTCTCTGATAGACAACCAGACTATTGTCAAGAGACGACAAACTGTGCAACTTTACCATTACACTGACTTGCTTGATAAATATTGAGTTATACTTAGTTCTTATCTATGGAAATGTAAAAGCCTTGTATGTTCAGACCACATATTGCATGTCACTTGACAATCTGTATCAATGACCTTAGTACCTGCACCATCATGACATTAAAGCTCACTGATACACACATAACCTTAAAGGGACATGATCAAACTTGCATCTCCAATACCGAACAAAAACTGAAAAAATGTTTGGTCAAAGTACAACAACGATATATCATTTAAAAACAGCAAAATGCTAATGAAAATAATGGACGGTCAACTAAATTTTATTCGCCGAAAAGTTTACTTACTCGAAATCTTGAATTACATGTAATTCTAAATGTTCCCGATTTTGGTGACGTCATCGTTTTATGGGTTATAGCTAAAACCATGACAAGCCACAACGGTGACACGCCAAACTTGGTGACAAACCTGGCGAAAACGTTTTTTAGTGTACGGACAATTCAGTGTAATGATCAATTGATATATATCTTTTGTTGTCACAGTTGTGTCCAAAAAGTGTCACTGTTGCAACCAAGTATCTATGCCCGTTTCATCCAATTGTCAGCATTATGACATGTCACCGTTTTAGCCAGTTCCATATTTGCTTACCTTCCCAAAATACAACGCGCAATCTATTTTTAGCATTAGACGACAACGACCGAAAATCCATTTTCTTTATCGCCTCAATTAGTGTGTAATATTCGCGTAAACAATTGGGGAAAAATACAGCACAGTATTATAGAAAGACAAGCTCTGAACATAGATTGGAGTACCTGCATCTTTGATCATGTCCCTTTAACAAGATTAATCTCTTAGTTAGCATAATCCAGCAAAATGTGATAAAAGTAAAGAGTGCATTAAGAATGTCTAGATAATCATATAAGTATAACACAACTAATATTCACTGAGCAGCTATAGTTTCATGATCGTCTTATGATACTGTCATATGTATGTAGCTGAAGGACTGTAACATCAATTTCAGTGGCGAGTATCACTTGGTTAATATTCTGCGATGATTGCATCTGATCAATGGTCAATCAGTTATCACTGTGTCCTCACAACGTGACTCGGTTATTGATCAGCCTGGAGGTTGGTCACTGGAGACATGAATCAGGCGCTCAAACGACCACCTCTGACCTTCCAGTATTAGCCGAGACAACAAGAGTCTGCATCCGACATCATTTATAAAAGTTTCTCTTGGTCTACGACCCAGGGGACTATTAACTGCAAGTACAGTTGTCGCAACAGTTTCGACAGAAGATGATTTATTGAAATGTGTTTTGTCATCTGATCGCAAGGGACTGATTCAAACATAATGTCTTGAACTCAACATTATTGTATTTGATGCCTGTCCACAGGGATTGGAAACCTCCTAGAGGTTACATGCTTCATCTCAAGGATTATCTTGTAACAACTGCACAATATCCATTGGCGGTGGGGAATTGGCAGATAATCTTGTCGTAACGTCATTAATTGTTTTCTGTCTCAGAATTATTCAGGAAATTGTCTGAATGTAGAAGATTACACCAAGTATAACTCCTCAACACCCTTGGGTATATATTCCACCAGCACATGTCTGATCATTTTACACAAACAAGATATCTGAACATGTAGACTAATATGGATGCTGAGGTCTTGTGTCATATCTTCCAAAACTTATTCTGCCTCCATGAGTAGCTAATATTCTGCTGAAACTAACTTTTGTGTGATTTCTCCTTGTCCTGGAAGTCATTATTAAAAACAAGAAATATTACAAGGATGATAAAAAAAAATAATTTCAGAGTGTGAAAGAAAGATTTGTGTCAGTGTGACAACAGTCATCTTTATATCAATCCCATGAAAAGTCAAGTCATAATTAAATCTGCATGGCTACACCAGAACCTGCATTACAACACATATCTACAAATGACGTACCCTAGACAAAAATTTAACCCTAATGATACACTAAAGCAGATACATACGCTGTGACAAGTAGGTGAAAATTTAAATCTTCTCAAAATAACTCAAAAGACCCATTTTTTTTTACTAATTCGCGTAATTCTGGCAATGTGCTGAAAGGGTCAATCAGCTGTAACATATGGATGCTGTCTAGTTCTTACACCTTGCAGGTGATGAGTGGGAATGCACAACACTACGCCGGTCTTGGCGGTTATGGGTTTGATTCCCACCAAGGGTCAGCCCTCTTTCAGTCTGGATATTTTGATAACCTAGGTAATATCGCAACATGTCTGAACAACAACTGAAAGCCAGGTTAAACACAAAATCACCAACTCACTGATCCAATTTGAAATTTCTTAGTGACAACTCCTTCAGCAAAACTGCAAAACGTAAAAATGAAAATAATTAACTTTTAATATAAAACTCTTGTGGACACCGAATTTTCTTAAATGTCAAAATCCGAGATTTGTCACTACCCACAATGATGAAGCTTCTTGAAGACTGAGCGTTCAGTTCTTGCCTTTCAGATTTACATGGTACTGACAGTTGAGTAAAAACTTGCTGATTAAATAACCAGCTTCGCTCGCATGGTCACGTCAGCCCCATGAATACAAACTCTAAGCTCATGCAAATAGTTGAATGCTTTTCCGTTCCGTTCCATGTTATTCATTTGCATTTAGACTGTTTCAGTCTTGCATGTTAAAAAATTTCCGCAACTAGCATCATGACTTCGGTTAGGAGAGCTGTACTTTGCATGAAATGAAAGATTAAAATCAATGCAAAATGAATGGTAGCTCTCAGCAGGAGAGTGACTTTTCACATTTGTTCCTTAACAGGTCATTCAATCCAGTATTTATTGCCCCTCCCGTCTCCATTTGTCCCACCTCGCCATCTTCCATTCCATTTCGTAGGACAAATTTTATGCATGTAGTTTCCAGTTCAAGGATTCTATTTGAGGCATGAGCTTTAATAATGTAATTTATTTTTACCACAAACCAGGTTACAAATCTTTGAATTGATGCCAAAACATGAGAGGATGTTTTACGTTGCAAAGGCAATATGATGAACAAGGTGCACACTGAATAAAACGATATATCATAAAAGAGATCAATAGCAAGTAAAGTAAAAGCCAAAAATCTCATTTTAGTTGCTTTGTGTGACAAGAGCTGGGTTACTGAGGTCCTATTCTTCATTAAATGACACCAGCTCATTCAGGACGCACAGCCCCAAGAAGTCCAAAACATATTTAAATGTAAGTCCAGCCGTCAAGCTTTCGTGTATTTATGAACATCCCCTCCTCGTCCACAGAAATGAATAAAAATGGAAACCAGGACCAAACCCCAACCACAGAAACAAAAAACTCAAAAGGGCAACCTAAGCCCTTCCACACTAATCATGGAATTCCAAACATTTTCTCAGTGTATTAATTATAGTTATAATCTCATTAACAAAACTGAATTTCTTTATGAAGACAAAGCCGGAGGGCACGGTATGGCACAGTGGTTAGCCTTGGCAGTTGTGGTTCCATGTCTCGCCCAGGCACCTCTCTTTCAGCCTGGAGAGACAGGAGCTCTGACACCCACGTGATGTTGGTCAGGCCGTGGTGATGTGGCTGAAAGATTGTCAAAAACCATGTAAAACCCCAAATCACTCACTCACTAAGTCCAGCCACCGACTTCTCCCTTCTACTTCCTCTACAGGAACACGATATTTTCCTCTGATAGCCAAGCAACCTTGTCACAGAAAAATGAAATATTACATGGAAAGCTCCCAGTTCATCATTCATACTCTGGTATCAGGACAGGTATCAATGGATTACTAGAGGATGGTCCATCATGCGGCCTCTACAGCCTGCCTTGGATCAGGAGATTTACAACACACTGATCTATAGACAGACTTGCAAGATCCTGGATTACAGTCTTTATGCAAAACCATCACCTCCATCACATCCGACTGCCTCAGGTCATTATAATTCAAATAATAAGCTCAAACTAAAACTTAACATAACATCTTCTTCTGAATTGTGATTATGGTCTTTAAAGTGAGTGATTTGGGGTTTATGTGGTTTTCGGCAATCTTTTAGCCACATCAACATGGTCTCACCAACATCAAGTTGGTGTCGGCTTCCTGTCTCTCTGGGCAGAAAGAGAGGTGCCCGACGCGCTAACCACGCACCATACTGCACCCCTATGGTCTTTAAATAAACTGCTTCGAAGATCCAACTTTAACAAGTGCCATCATTTTAAAAAGTGTTTAAAATCTGTGTCGGTAAGAACAATTTCATTTACCTTTACACACCACAAAAAAACATAAAATTCCAATTTTTAAATAAATCATCGATTGACTGACACCAAGTTTTTAAGAACATAACAAAAATAGAAAATATGCAGATGTCAATCTTTTTAATATATAAGAGCTGGTTTCTTTAAAGCCAAAATTCTCATTTCTTAACAGATTCATAATAACATATCTCAAACTCAATATCAAATAAAATGTGTGAAACAGTACTGTGTTAACTGAATGACATGACAGTTCTATGTCAATGGGCGATAGATCTATTTGAAGAACACATATCTTGTCAATCTGGCAGTAAGGGAAATTTCATATACCTTCCCACTGGGGCAATCGTTTCAGATCATATTATATCTTGGTCTGACCTCAGTGCTACATATTTGATATTCAAGACAGATATGCAAAGCCCCTATAAGCTTAATGACCATCATAGTTGCATCCCAGAACAAGGCAATAATCATGCCTATTTGTTTTTAGATCAGAGAACAATGCTATCACAATGGCCAAACTGGTCAGTCCATTTATTAATGCAACAAGATGATGGTACTACTTACATCAACTTGTAATGCGAAGGTCTTGTCTGGGAAAAATCTACTGATGTGTCTAGACATATTCCAACCAGCAGCAGAACTGAACTTAATCTTAACAGTTAAGTAATATAGCTAATCTTCCCTGGAGTTGTATCGGGTTAGTTGTTGATTGGATTTATGGTGGGACTCGGCAATCTTTCAGCCATATGCTCAGTTGTGTGCAGGAGGAAAGCCTACATCACCGGTAGAGAGTTGAGTTGAAAGGGCAATTTTTCAGCCATAACGCAACGTGATGTGATGTACTGATGGACCAATGATCACACCACAATGTGTACCATATTATCACTGTATGTAGAAATAGGTGCACATTGAGTGAAAAGATAGTTCATAAAAGGGATCGATAAAAAGGAAAGTGAAAGCAAAACATCTCCATTTTCGTTGCTTTGTATGACAAGCATTGGGTTACTGAGGCCTATTCTATCCATGTGACACCAGGTCATTCCCCGGAAGCCCAACGGGGTGAAACATGCTGAGCCCCTTCCAATCAGAATCTAACCCACAACCCTTGCCACCAGTCAGAAGGCCGACTGAGCTACTCCACCCACGCCCAATCCAAGAGTGGAACTGAACTTACGTACAGTCAAAGTAGTATAGCCAATCTTTCAGTTGTATTGGGAATCTTATCTCATTTAAAGTGAGTGAGTGATTTGGGGTTTTACATCGTTTTTGGCAATGTTTCAACCACATCACCATGGTCTTCCCAACATCATGTTGGTGTCAGGGCTCCTGTCACTCTGGGCTAAAAGAGAGGTACCCAGGCGGGACTTGAACCACAACCACCAAGGCTGGCAGATTGCTGGGCCACTGCACCATCCCGTCCCCCTCTTGCGATGACAGCCAACATTATGCGACTGCAAGTTAAAGTAAGAACTGGAGGCTGGAGCATTCCGCGCCCCTATCATAGTTAAAGAGTTTAACAGAAAGAAAAGTGAAAACAAATTGATTATTATTCTTATTATTCCACTAACTTAAAGTTCCATGGAGTACAACTGACAGTAAAAGAAAGAACAAAAGCAGTGTTCATTCGACACTCCAGTATATTAGAGGTAACATTAATATTGAATATAAGAGCACAAATGCAAGGATTCCTAACAAAATGAAAACCTCTGTACAATACTATGTTTTGACGAAGTATTTTTTCCACATCACACATTATGAAACCGTTGGACCAATGCAAACAGCCTATGTGATCAATTCTGAAAATAGCTTGCCTTAAACCAATAACCACAGCGATGCCTCAGTTAAAATATTCAGGGTGAAAGCCCTTCGCGCCATTTACAACCATTTTCCAATCTAATTCTGATGGTTCTCTATTAACTGGGGTTAATACAATGCCCTGGGGGTCCTTGTTAGGACACCGTAGGTCAGGCGTGGCTAATCTTTGATAGTGGCAGGGCATGCCCGGGATGAGAGAACTAAATACAGGTCATAGTAATTCATACATCATGGGCAAAGTGTCACCAACTCACTTCCAAAAGGACATGCTGTTCAATGAAATCCAATAACCACTGATTAAGTTTCAATAACAATGATATTGTTATCATATTTGATTAACATATATTTGGATTTGTTATAAAGCTGACTTGCTTATAACTTTGGTTATGTGCAGGTTCCATAATTATGCTTATTATTGTGGTGGACAACTGGTGATTTATGTCACATTCAACATTTTTAATTCATTGAAAAATGGGTAACCATGGCAGATGTGTATTGCAATGTTGGCATCTACAATGTCTGCACCTAGACAAATGGCTTCAGGTAGGGGCTGTACCAGCATACATACGGCTGAAAAAATTGAGATGTGCCATAATCTAGATTTTGACACGTACCAGATACATATTGGAACATAACAATAAAGACAATTCATATTTCAAGACATACATCCTGCATCAGTGTTTTAAGGTAGTCATCCCTACAGCTAAACACAACACTGTGGAACATTTTAATATCTTTGAATTTGGGTTGGTTCATTGGTTGGTTTTATAGAGGGACATGGTAATATTTTAGCCATATGCCCACTTTTGCCTGTTGAGCGCAGGAGGAAAGCTCATATCACCAGTTGGGAATTAGATGGTTTTGATTGAAACCTACCAGCTACGGCTGGTGCTGATGAACCAATGGTGATATCCCAATGTGGCAGTGTACCATAGGATCATTGCATTTAGAAATATGGACTACTGCAGAAAAACAAACCAATCCCCACAAATTTTTTGTCAAAAGGCAAATGCTCAACAGACTGAGCTACCCATCCACCCTTGAAATTGGAAGTATTGACTATATTAGGAATCTACTACAAATGATGACATTATTTTCTCTGATGCCCCTTTCATGAGAAATTTATGAGTACAGTAAAACTTTGAACATTTCAACCCGAAAATTGTAAAAAAACATTTAGCCATTAATTTTTTAAGTTAGTGATCTTTGATAAAGATTTTGGAAATTGACACCAAAAAGTAAGTGAAATTTCAAAATTTTGGAAACTGCTAAAGATAACAATCAACATTTTTTGAAGTTCAAAATTTTGGAAGTTTTACTGTACATACTCCCAAAAGTGAAAAATTGTTTGGAGCCCTGTAGACCTGTAATGGCAAGTCTTCTAAGCAAAAGAAAATTACATGGTCTAACACAAAAACAAGTTGTCAAGTCTACTAAATAACAGAAAATGATAGGGTGTATAACAAAAACAGTTTGCCAACTGTTCTAGGCGAAAGAAAATTATAGTGTCCATCACAAACCAACAGGCACTCATAGATCACAGTTGGCATGCCAGGGTGATGTCTCAAGCAGAAAAAATTCAATTACAGATCTCAACCATGAGACCTACAAGTACTAATGAGTGAGCAAGTGTTCTGTATTAAACATAGCTTTCAGTTATCTTTAAGTAAATCACCAGTGTCAGGGTTCTCCGTTCATGATTGATAGACAGTGTAAACTGACATTGAAAAGATGCAGGAGGCAGCAAATCCTATTGTCCCACAACCAGGTACAGTAAGAAACCCAAGTCAGGCCCGCAATGAAAATCACAAACCTAACCTGCTCAATGACAAATACAAATTGCCAGCTTACCAAACATCACATCCTTATGGTTTGGTTGAGCAAGCTGGAAGAGTTCATAAATGAAAAGTGAAAAGCTGTGTTTTCCCACAAAAAAGTCCTGACTCAAAATGATCAAATAGTAACAGAAAACTTTGAAAGTCTGTGCTGTTACCACATGATTTTAGACTCTTTGGACAACTCCCACTCCAAAACATCTACTGCACTCCTAGCAGTTCCAGTCTTACACCATTTGGATCAACGTCATTATCAGTTCATGCTATGGTACTTCTCTTTGAAACTCTGTGCCATTTTTTAAACCTGCACCATGACTTGCCATTTTCAAATTCAGACTCAAAACAAATTTGTTTAGAAGACTTGACATTTAAATGCCAGACCCTGCACCGTAAATGATACCACCTTCTACAAATATTATGTGTTATGCACCAAGAGCATGACATTTCTGTTGTCTGGAGGACTACTCAGCATTTTATAAATACTCTTATTATTATTATTAAGTCATTACGTGAGATGAGTTGACCTTGTGCAATGCACGGAGGTCACAAGCTTGGGAAGTTAAGTAACATTGAGCCCAGAAAGTAGTGGGATGGACGATCGACTGACGTTGAAAGCTTTCAGGCCTTCAAAGGATTCACCCTAGACTTTTGTCAAGACCCTGAGTCAAGGCGTACAAAACTGAATATTTCTCTCTACCATATAGCCATCTCTGCTTAGCCCTGCCTCAGGCAGGGCTATGAAAGGCAATATAGTCCACGGAACAATTATTTGCCTCCGATATTACATATATAAATTTGGGAAACTTAAAACAGCCTTAGGGTCTTGACAAAAGTCTAGATTCACCCCTGCCTTGCACTGAGACACTGGCAATGTCAGTGGTGTCACCTTGGGCAAGTGGATTTACTCATAAATTTAGCTGAAATTAAGTACCTGGTGGTAAGTGATGGAAATGTGAAAGTTAACCTTCCAGCACCTAACTGCATTGTTTATATTTTGTGTGAATGTCCCTTTGCAAGCAAGATATGGCAGGAGCTGAAGGCGTGGACCAATAAAGCAGCATATGGGGATAAAAATTTTAACTAGAGTTTCCAATGGAAACTGAACTCAACTGGCACATACATAATTACTTAAACTCTTCACAAGTAACAGTAA
>JAUELE010252856.1:0-10764 GCA_031471655.1 Diodora aspera | reverse complement strand
GTGTATGGCTTTATGGTCTGGGAGACAGACTACTGATACTACTTCAACTGTTGCTATTACTGCTACTACTACTACTGCTACTACTACTACTACTACTACTACTACTACTGCTTCTACTGCTATCACTGCTGCTGCTACTGCTACGACTACCGCTAATGCTGCTACTACTGCTGCTGCTACGACTACTAATACTGCTGCTACTACTGCTACTACTGAGACAGCAAGTATTTATATGCTGCTACAGTTAGTTGCTGTCACTTCCACTGCTACTACGTACTACTACTACTACTACTGATAGAGCTACTATTTATGCTGCTACTGCTAGCTGCTACTGTTACTATATTCCAGCTACTGCAAATACTACTGCTACAGCTACTAGTGCTATTATTACTACTGCATACTACCACCGCTACTACTATACTACTGCTAATGCTGCTACGTACTGACTACTGCTACTGATTTACTACTACTACTGTGAAACAATTACAACTGTACCAGTGCCACAGCAATTCTACTCGCACGCACACGCACACACACACGCACTTCTCATCAATTCAGTGGAGCTTTCGGTGAGCCACATGGCATTACTAACATGCAACCTTTTATTTCCATCATGTTGGCGAGTAGGATAACACAATTGTTAAGTAACCTGCCATACTAACCCCTCCCCCCCCCCTCCCCCACCACCACCAAATTATATGTCTTTCAGCCCGAGGATTCACCTCTGACACTAACGTGATATACGTAGAGACCGGTATGGCTGAAAGACTGCCGAAAGCTACGTTAAATCTAAAATTACTCACTCTTTTGCCATTTATTTGTACAAGTATCTCTGCGCATGTCGCGTTATGGCTGACTTATTGCAATCAAAGGCGTCATCTTAACTCCACTCTATAACATAAGTTACATATTTATCTAATAATTATGGAGTATGTGAGGGTTTGATTTCATGCCCCAAATAACATGTTTATATATCATGCCTGCCATACAGTGTTACACAGAGCCCCTCCTCTCTTCTTCCGCAATGAAAAATATGACCACTAGCTTAGGTGCCCCCTTTGCCCTAAATTTCTGAACGTTACATATAGCCTGACGTCGCTTTGTATTCAAACACAGCGCATTTATAGATATCTCTCACACAGAAGCGAATTCAGTGTGAACGTGGACCATATTTTAAGTATCACGTGATTTGAACACACATTCTGTAACAGGAAGACAAGCTTCTCAGAAATCAGGAGATGATTCTATTATTTCAGGAAATGCGGGAGGTTTGAACACAGTAGAAAGCACGTATACATCTGTTTATTCTATTGGAGGAAAATAGCAAGCATATTACTCTATTTGAGAACAATGATAAATATGTCAAACTATTTGCACACAATGTTAATTATGTCAAACTATTTGCACACAATGTTAATTATGTCAAACTTTTTGCACACAATGTTAATTATGTCAAACTATTTGCACACAATGTTAAATATGTTAATAATTTATAGGACAAAGGTGAGTCTGTTAATCTATTTGAGAACAATGGTGAATCTGTTTATTATAATATATTTGAGAGCAACTGTAAACATGTTATTCTATTTGAGAATAAGGGTAAATAATATGTTTAATCGATTTGATATGTCCAATACATTCCCTTTAAACAATGACAAACATGTTCAATTTATTTGGGAACAATGGTAAATGAATGTAATCTATTTGAGGACAATGGTGAATATGTTCAATCTATTTGAGGACAAAGGTAAGCATGTTGAATCTATTTGAGAACAATGGTAAACATTTAATCTATCTGAAAACAATGGTAAATATTTCCAATCTGTTGAAGGACAGTGATATATTAAAACAATATGTGAAGACAATGGCAAATATGTTAAATCGTTTTGGGAACAATAGTAACATTTCAACCTATTTGAATAATAATGGTTTTGTGTTTAATCGATCTGAAAGCAATGGTAAATAAGTCCAATAAATTCTTTTTTAAACTATGGCCAACATGGTCAATCTATTTGGGAACAATATTAATGGGAAATGAATTTAATCTATTTGAGGACAATGCATGGTGAGTATGTTAAGTATATTGAATGACAATAGTATATTAAAAAAAGATTTTTTGAGAACAATGGTAATTATGCTAATCTATTAAAAACAATGGTAAACACGTTCTATCTATTTGAGTCCATTGATAGACATGTCAATCTATTCGAGGAAAATGATGAAATATATGTTAATGTAATTAGGAACAACGTGAAATGTTTATACATCTATTTGAGGACAAATTGAATTATGTTAATCTGTTGGAAAACAACGGTAAATCCGCTTAATCATCTACGAACAATGGCGAATATGTTCACGCTATTTGAGAACAATGGTAAACATGTTCAATCTATTTGAGAACAATGGTAAACATGTTCAATCTATTTGAGAACAATGGTGAATATGTTAGTATATTTGAGAACAATGGTAAACATGTTCAATCTACATGTATTTGAGAACAATGGTAAACATTTGAATCTATCTGGAAACAATGATAAATGTGTGAATATATTTGAAAACAATGGTATAGTTATGTGTTATATGTAATTTGTGGTTAATGGTAAATATATTTTATCTATTGAAAGACAATGGCAGTTTTTAAAAAATGGTAAATATGTTAAATATGTTTACAGATAATGACAAATATGTTCAATCAATTTGCGGACAATGATAAATGCCTATTATATTTAAAGACAATAGTAACTGGTATATTTGAATACAATGCAATGGTAACTGTGTTGGTATATTTGAACACAATGGTAAATATGCTTAGTATATATTTGGAGACAATGGTAAATATGTTTGGTATATTTTGAAGACATTGGTAAATGAAAAATATTTCTGAGAAGACACCGATTATACCGATCCTTCATGATTGTATTCAAAATGCGTGTTACGTTACAATTAAGCTGGGAAAGAAAGATAAATAGAAATAGTGAGAGAAAGATATAAACAGAAACAGATGGAATAAAAACGCACCAGAAGGATTGTGAGAAATATCGAAACTAAAGAGAGAGATCTCGAGAGAAATAGAGAAAAAAGAAGATGCAGACAGAGGGATAATCAGAGATAATCATGCTTTATAACTGGAAATGTTTATAGAGCCATAAGACAGTCTATCTCAAGATAAACAAGGTAGGCTTTGCGATTCTATACAATCGTTGGCTCTTGAAACCTGTCTCATGAGAGAGAGAGAGAGAGAGAGAGAGAGAGAGATAGATCACCGCATTGTCGATGCCAGTAACCTTGACCCTGAAACGGAGCAAAATAAAGTGCAGGGTCATGATGACCTAGTATTCGGATGTTTTGTCGCAAGACTAATGATTCAGTATGACTGCTGTGTTATGCATGTTGTAGTGACAAACGCTATTTTGTTCATGATACATTGACAGCCGGGGACGTGGAATACTTCAAATGTCAGGCGTCCGTCCACGTGTGTCTTTCATAGTCACAAAACGTTCGATGAATAAAAGACTGGCTTTAATATTTTCTCACAAAGTAATTATTAATCAAAATATGTATGTGAATGAAATGTATGCAGTGTTTATTTCTACTTCCAGCAATCTGCAGATCCAGCCTTCGTCCATCCAAAAACAGAGCGAACATCAAACGGAGCAAGAATCGAGCCAGGACTACCAAACAAAGCTAACTATTCAACTGACCCTTCAATGGGCTTTAATGTGCTGTAACACAAACTCAATAAAAATAAATCATAAAATGACATAAGATAGACTTGGTTGAATTAAAAGATAAAATAAAATAAAAGCGTAAAAAAACTGAATGAAATAAAACTAATAATGTAAAATGAAGAATAACTTTTTCCAGTACCACAACATAAAAAATACATAACATAAAGGAATTGAAACAAATAACCTAATAAAATCGGACGATTGAATTCGAATCAATGTCTACACATGTAGCTTTATAATTGTTTGTATTTTATAAATACATGTATGTGCATGAACAAAATTAGTTGCTAGTGTCACGCCCTTTGGTTTCGCAATTCTCTGAAATCTCGCCATAGCTAAAGTGGCCTGTTCTTCTGTTCAAACTACAGGAAATGACAGTTTGTTTCTTGGTGAAAGCTCTTACTGGTGTCGCATCATAAATCCGGGTTTACTTTGTCATCAGGCGTTTCAGTTCAAATTTGCACTTGGTGATAGGCTACCGCTCTAGTTTAGTACAGTTACCAGTGACTGGACGATTTCTTGAAGGAAAAGTAGTAATAAATTGATGACAAAGATACTTCATAACCAGGGACTGCACTTGAAGGAGTAAAACTTGGTGAACCTGTATCTGTCAAAATTAATATGCCCTGGAATGGTACCGACTCAGTGCTTTGGTGTGAATATAAGGCAAGCTAAGAGCAATAATACAGGAATGGCATTTGAAAAAGTAAAAGTCGGTCAATCTAATTCTGTGTTATACGTGATGGTTTTTAAGATCATAGTTAAATTATGTTTTGTTCTTGTTTTAATTTACTTAGATATATATTTATTCATGTTATTATATTAGTTTTTTTTCTTTAAATAAGCATGAAGAATGGTAAAATTTTATTACAAAGTTGACTTGCACGGTGTCCTGAGATCTGATGCAGTCTTTTGCGAGGTAATGTTGCAGGTAGTGATGAGCCAATGAAATCAATCCTTCCGTTTGGTGATATACAAGGCGGTCTGTTACACCGTGAATTGGAATAACTGCTGTCAATTGTAATAACTGCAATAACATGTAATACTGCGGTACATTGTAATATAAATCGACGTAAATTGAATTACAAAATGGGCGGTAAATTGCAACACTCACGTGAAGTGTTATACATGTAAGTTTTTTAACATTGGGTTTCAGTGAACAATTGACAGTTGGATTGTTTAATACAGCAGTTATTACAATTAGCTCCTTGTTACAATTCACGGTCTAACACGGTCGTTGGATTAAGTAAGGTGACCCCTAATGGGTCTGTGTCGGATATTCATATAGTATAGCTGATCGACGGGGAGTGATGTGGTGTCACGTACAAAGAATAGGCCCGTGTAACCAAATGTTGGGGATCAATGTCCTTTATGAAGTATCTTCTTCCTCAGTATGCATCTTGCATCTCATGGAACGGTATGGCTGAAATACTGCCCTTGCAACGTAAAACATTATGTCAACTCATAGCATAGGGTACCTTTATGACCAACATTTGAATCAAATGAATGCCAATCTAACTGACGAACCGCATTGCAACACATGGAAAGGACTAGGACATAACCTGAATCAAGACACGTCAAAAAACTTCATAGACCGACTAGAGTCTTTAAAATTGATTTGTTTTTTTTCTTGTATACAATTTAGGAAGTCTGAACATTTATACTCAAGTCTCTGGTATTCAATTCTGTCAAGACCCTGAGTCAAGGCATAGAAAACTGAACAGCTGGGAAAGGATATATGCAGTCCCAGGAATAATAACCTGCCTCTCATTTTACATATAAGGAACTTTATACAGCCTTAGGGTCTTAGCAAACGTCTGTCATGTCTCCCTTGTTCATTTAAGAAAATAAGCATTTTAGGTTATGATGTCGTCAATCAAAACGGTGTTCTGCATTTATGCTAATGCCACGTGTACAGTTTGGATAAAGGGATAACCTTTGTAAAATTATTCGGAATTTTTGAAATTCAGATTTATAACCAACCATTCTCAGCCTTTAACTTGCTGTGGACGTCCTAAAATGAAGAGGCGGAAATATATTTTACGTCCGCTTTGTTCACTTTTTGTGCTATTTTTGACACGATAATAAGTTTCGTTTTCATTTAGATTCGTTGATAGAGTCGTAAGATCAGTTCCTATAGTTTATCATTCTGTGTGAGACGCGTTTAGTATCATCAGATATCATCTCTACGGTCACAGTCTCCGCTATCACGGTGATGATTCCAAAGCCTTCTTGTGGCATTAAGACTGCACGAGTTATCTCCCTTAACAACTGTAAGTTGATCACATTAAATAAAATATTCTTCAAATTATTGCCACAGCACCGGCGAGTAAGTGTTTTCTAACTTTAATATTAAATATGTTAATCCGAAACATACAAAAATGTGACAGATTCCGCCCAGCTTTTTGTTGATAAAAACAACAATTTCCGAACTGTACATTAATACTGACATTTACGGAAAGGTTTCGATCACACTTTACCTTTCGTGAGTTATGTAGGTGCAGTGTTGTCTAAAGCAATTCTGAAAATTATATGATTAATTTTATTATTTCATCTCTTGTTTACTAATTCGGATGATTCAGCAGGCTTGACTAATGCAAGAGTCATAAGATGTCCGTGGCAGTAAAGTCACAGGATACAGTCATCGAAAACACCGTCATTTTCCTAGTTTAGAGAATCAATACCAGAATCTGGCACAGTCGGTTGAGACAATTAACCGACGTGACGGCGAGGCAATTCAGCATGTGTACCATCTCAGAGCATTACGAAGATTTTTGTTTTTGAAATCCTCCATGAACATGGTTAGTCTAATACTCAGTTGGCAGCGATGACGTAGACGCAGCTTTTGTTCCCAAGTTCACAAGAGAACGACCATTTGATTTTTAGTGGGAGGGGGATGGGGGCTTGAAGATGCCTCTCTTGCAAACTACACCGCCGGGCAAAAGAAACAATATCAAGATTTTGAGACTACTGAATAAATTCACAATTACGTTGGATATGCAAGAGATGTTCCTTCAAGATAAGGAAGTTTTATCAACGATATGATGTCAATCAAGTTACACTCGTTGAAATCAAAGCATCCTTTTGATCAGCGATGACAAAAAGACGTAAAGGAAAATAACTGAACTCATTTGGTATCGTTTCTTTCGCCCGACAGTATATATTTTAATGCCCTGGTGTGAGACAACCTATGTTTTCTTGGTAATTGCGACACATTATATGTTTGATATTTAATGTAATTACATGAACATAAAATGTATTGAATGGTGGGGGGCTCAGAAATTGATCCAGGATTTTATGAAAGGGGCTGCTGGAAGCGCTTAATTTCGTCGAGCGATGCACTGACGGTTGTAGGCGGGTTCTGGGATTTCTTGACCAGAACATGTTTAATTTATAGAAGCACTAAAACGCATTTTCGTACCTTCATTTTGGGTCAAACAGAACATTAATTGTCACTAGTCCAAACAAGATAATGTAATTAGTGACAAAGGAAGGAATTGCAGAGGAGGAATGATCCAAGGACATCAGGCGAGGGTTCAGGGGCCGCTTGAACCCGGAAAGATTGTGGGATCCTTGATTGTCGGAGACGGGTTCTGAGCGATCTTTAATGAAGAAATTGTAAGAGGTGACGGGCGGCCAGCCCTTTCTCCGTAAAAAGTGAAGACACCCGAGTTCCCTCCCACCCACTCTGCTTCCGCTTCTATGGCAAAAATCAACCAATATTGCAGTACTGAAGTCCAGAAGTGAATTAAAAGTTGTTGGGAAGTTCGGAGGCATCCTACCACGAAATTTGTGCTAATTCGTAAAAGCTCCGAGACACATTTTCCTGCATCAGTTGGGGTAAGCAGAAGCTTCGTAACTGGTCTAAGTACTGCCAGGTATTTGCCAGCCTTCACTGAACTTTTATATATAAGCATATATCGATCTGTGCAAACTATTTACTTATTCTCTTGACTCTCAACACTATGTATTTTCAAAATCTTCCGCCTTCCACCCTGCGCTCGACCAAATGATCGCTCCTTTAAAGCTGTTATCCTACGTATTTGTAAATAAATGTCCCCTGATGGTTGTTACCGAGCAGGCGCGACGCCGACAGGGTACGGGGGCAGACCTTCTTCACCCCCCCCCCCCCCCCCCCGCCCGTCCCCATTTGGGAAATATGTAGCAATTCGTCGGTGAAACTGTGTGTGTACTATATTGTGTTATTTGAAAATTTATGTATTTGGCATATCAAATGGTCATCTTCAGTCTCCCCTTGTTGGGGTTTCAAACCTTACATGAACATGTACAGCTGCCCATTATATGTCACAGCATACCACTGCCATTTTAAAAAATTTTATTCAGAACTTGGGCATATTCAGGCAATTGAATGAGAAGATACCAGATGTTTCTTCAACAGCAACGACTCGCAGTATCTGAAACAAAGAACATACAAATCGTTAAACGAGCATGTGTTCAGATCGCATCCACACAGACACACATACATACATACATGCATACATACCTACCTACATACATACATACATACATGCATACACACACATATATACATACGTACGTACGCACGTACACGCACACATACACACCCTGACATACATACATACACATAGTACATACACACACACACTCATCCACACACCCACCCCCATACATACGAACAAACAAACCAACACACACACACACACACCTACATACATATATACATACACACGCCCACACAGACAGACAGACAGACACACGCCCACATACACACGCATACTTACACAGACACACCGACAGACAAAACGAAGACGTCTATCTTACCTGTATTGCTGAATCATTCACAAAAGAAGGCCAATGACTTTTCGGCGTCGTCGACATCCACCTGAGTGAGAAAGCTCTCCACTGTCTTGTGAGATCTGCATCTAGATATTAGATCGCGGAGACAGGCAAAACCTTTCTTATAGGTGCTGAAACACAATAGATGCAACGTATCTGTAGGAAAACATATGAAAACACATATTTAAGTGTAGACGTGACCAAACTCGGTGTTTTCGTTTACAAAAACAACTTAGGGAACGATAAATACACATAAAATTATGTATACACACCACGAATAATACACATATATAGGCCTATCTTCGTTTGTTATTGTGACTGCTTGGCGGGGTACGGATAAGTTAAAAAGAAATCCATGGGCCCTTGAAATGTTACTTATCCGGATTTCATTGTATTTCTCTTTCTAGCACCTTTGAAGTATATTCTGTAGGTAGATTGGCGCAAGCATATGTTTACATTATAATAATAATTAATTAATTTCCATAGCGCCTAGTTTCCAACTTGAACTATTCCATGGCGCTTTTCAAAATGAGGTTCATGAGAAATATTCTTGATACGGTGATTAGAGCCATTTCTGTTCTTCCCAAAGTGATCAAGGGCATATTTGATGTTGTTTTATGCCCTGGAGCTGCAAAAGCCTCTGTACGTAAGTAAACACCGAATATTTGTGTCGGTTTTACAGCCTCTTGAACAGCCTCATTTGTTTTTGAAGCTCCATGCCTTAAAATAGAACAAATGAATTTCGAACTTTCCGACAGAATCTTGAAAATATTCGTAAACCTTCGAAAATAGTACACGTGCTAATAAATCCACTCGGCTCATATACGGAAAGTATGGTGGCTGATTTGGGCCATCGCTTTGTCGACTTATGAAATAGCACGATATTGCGAAAACTCAACACGAAACGGCGAAAACTCAACACGAAATAGCGAAAACACAACACGAAATGGCGAAAACTCAACACGAAATGGCGATATTAATATCGCAATGTTGTGTTGAGTTTTCGCCATTTCGCCTTTTCGACTTGCTCAAAAGTCGATATTGCGATACTGCGAAATTGCGACATGACGTCACAGGATATTGAGATATGCGCATGCTCAAGTTGAAAACGAGGCAGTGCTCGCCATTTGCCAGTAGCTCAAAACTCGATATTGCGATATGACGTACTTCCCTTTCAAGTGCTCTATGCGCATGTGCAAAGTGAAATCGAGGCAGAAATGCAGTGTATGATTTAAGCACATTCTTTAACCGTCAAGCGACCGCGTGGGGTCAAGTTGTACCCCGTTCATATACTTTTATTTGGTGCTCTAACAGTTTTAATCCCAACAAGATATTCTTTGGTGACTTTGTCAATCCTTTCCTCCTAATTATTTTCCGAGGTTCCCATGGAGATCGGTAGGCCTACATTGGTATGGCAAGCGAAGTGGAAAGTTGTGTGGGGTCATAAATGACTCCAGACAGATTTGTTTGATTTCTGTCATTATATGCCATGCACTGTTTGGTAACATCTTGTTGGGATTAAAACTGTTAGAGCACCAAATAAAAGTATATGGACGGGCTACAATATGACCCCACGCGGTCGCTTGAGGGTTAAAGAATGTGCTTAAGTCATACACTGCAAACGTTCATGCCATACAACATTCTTTGAACAATTACTGAATGGATGTGGGCATCTGTCTGTCCGTCCGCGAGCTTTTTCATTTCCGGGCCGGAACTCTAAAACCGCTTGAGGTATTTACACAAAACTTGCTACACAGTTAAATCAGGTGGTGAACTGGTGCCTTTTGCCAGTTTGGAATTGCTTAAATATATATTTTTTCGTTTCCGTGGAAACAAGTTGAACTTTGAAAATTTTAAGGTAGCCTTCGTATCCGGGCCAGAAATCAAAAACCGCTTGAAGTATTAACACGAGACATGCATGATACCCAGTTAAACCACGTGATGGACTGGTGGCTTTTGCTAGTTTTGAATTGCTAAAATTTATATTTTGTCCGTTTCCATGGAAATAAGTTGAACTTTGAAAAGTTTTGGGTAATATCTCAGTTGTAAGTGCCGGGGGGATATGCCATCTACGGATGGCTCTTTTCCATTCTGCAATCGTAGCTACTCGTCTCTTTCCGTGACCTATCAGAGGACTCGTATCAATCGTAGCTACTCGTCTCTTTCCGGCTCTTTCCGTGACCTATCAGAGGACTCGTATGCCCCTCGAGACCCGACA
>JAUELE010252855.1:0-19236 GCA_031471655.1 Diodora aspera | reverse complement strand
TATTGTATTGAAAATGTGTATGTTCTCTGTGTCACTTAAGTGATTTATGAGAATAAAATCTGTTCTGTTCTGTTCTTAATGTTCACAAAACCGTACCTGGTACAGTTTCTATTCCCATTCCAGTTGACATGTTAGGTTCAACTAGGAGTCAAACAGTGAGCTGTTTTAACAACCCCTTTATAGATGACGAATTAAGCACGACATTAGGGTGTGCTAAGAATGACAAGTGTGCCGGTATTGATGATATACCCGTTGAGGTGTTACGCAACAATGTTTCTTAGCACGTTATGTTGTTTCTGTTTAATACATGTTTTGGTAAAGGAGTTATTCCTGACACCTGGTGCTATGGCATCATAGACTCGATTCCTAAGTCGAACATGTCTGCCCCGCGTGACCCCCTTTCAGATGGAGATGTTACGCTGACCTCTCGCATTTATAAATTGTACTGCAGTTTTGTAAATGTTAGAATGTTTGCATGGGCAGATGAATTCTCCTGCCTTCCAACATCAATACAACATAACATCATCATTATTTGGTACGTCGTACTGTGCACTAGGTTTATTGATCACTTCATTTCAAATATACACCAAACAACTCATATGTTTGGTGCTTTGTGACAACACATTACATTAAATCATCCGCTGGATGTAATATTATTTATATGAAGCTTCGTCATGTTAACATAGAACTTACCTTATTACAAAAGGCTAATTTGATCTGTGTATCCTATGCTAAACCTAGTATATACATACATGTCAAGTCACAGAATAAAATGTGTATTTTACAGTACTTTAGTTTTATACACGGTATGTGCAACATGACTTGTCAGTGTCTGTTGATACTTTGTATATATCATACATCAATGAAGTAATAAAGATACTGCAACTGTTCAACTCAAACAAACACATTTCTGTGACCTCAAACTAACATGAGCCTAAATGACTTGTCAGCTTTGTATAATTCATATATGTGTGTACGACGCAGATTTATTGCACTGTCAATAAATGGCATATAGATATACGACGTAGGTTTATTGCACTGACAAGAAGTGACATAATTGAAATGACATATAGAATACACAACTGAAAACCACGTGTTTCCGCACTAAAAATCACAGAGATAAAAACTTGCCATCAGTACAAGCCAAATAGTACTCTGGGAAAAGCGTAAAACACTGCAACACTGCATATGGATACAAAAACTATGTTTGCCATGACCACCATAGCTGTGATCAAAATATCAAGGATAAGATAATGATAACGAGAAAACAATAGTGCCGGTAGGTTAAGCGATACTTATTGTTCATTTTCAGTAATTGCCAAACCATAAACATTGAAAAATTTCGTCTTGCTCGTAGAATGACCACACATTCCCCCTCCCAGCCCTTAATTAGTGCTGCTTACTATATGCCTGCCCAGGGACTCTTCCCTCTGCCCTGTATAAATCAGCACTCACTTATCAACCAATGTCAAAGTCCACGAACCACACATACATTATCTCCTGCCAAAACGAGGAAACGAAAGAAGATATATTTTCATAGTATATAGATACACAGTATGAATTCTTGATGGTTCTGTGCATCTCATTATCAACCCACTTATTGTAAATGCTCATCCGCTCTATAATCTCATGTTAAAACATTTATTCTAAAAGCTCTGCACTCCTCAGATCTGTACATCTCAAACACACGCACATTATGAAAGCTTATCAGCTCTGTACATCTAATATTAAGCACTTATTGTATGCTCTATGCATATCGTATAAAACCATAATTATTATCATTACTCGTCAACTCTGTATATATGATACCAGCCTACATATTAATTAGAACTGTACATACATACATCTCATACCAACACACGCATTATAAAAGCTCGTCAGTTTCGTACACATCTCACATTTTAAAGCCTCATCAGATCTATGCATCTAATACCAACACAATCACGTGTTTAGCGTCTCATACCGACGTAATCACGTATGATAAAGACTCGTCAGCTCTATACATCTCGTACCAACATTTCCAGGTATATCCTATTACCAATACATCCACGTATTGTAAAGGCTCTCCAGCTCTAAGCATCTCATAGCAATACCTCCACATATCTTAAAGGTTCGTCAGCTCTGTGCATCTATTACCCATACATCCACATTATTATAAAAGTTCGTCAGCTCTGTGCACCCTATTACCAATACATCCACGTATTATGAAGGTTCATTAGCTCTATGAATCTCATATGCATACCAACACATACACGTGTCATAAAACCTCGTCAGCTTTTTGCATCTCATACCAACACATCCACGTATTATAAGGGCTCGTCAGCTCTATGCATCACATACCAACACGCACCCGTATTATACTGGTTCGTCTGCTGTATTTGTGATCCATAACATTTCAAAGAGTAATAGATGCATTACATTACCTCTTTAATTATACGCATCATTAAGCATCATTTGCGAGGTGTCAGCTCAAACCAAGATCCCTATATCAACTTGTTGGTACATATAATATATAGGAATTCCAGTTTCATGAACAACACAACAATAACTCTAAACACTCCAATAAGACCAAACTTAAAATCTTTTGCAAGCTTCCAAAATGTAAATGGTATTGAATAAGACTGAACCTAGAGCGCACCGCACAGAGAATGACTTCACATTTGGCGCCTTTTTCTTTATACCTATACGACTTACGCCCCTTAGTGGTTGTATTTTCCTACCACAGGAGAAAATAATTTCCTTCTAATTCGTACCTCAACCGATAGAAATTATATTAATGGCAGTTCATTAGTTGATTAAGTATGCAAGATGTTCAAAATGCATTGTATTTTAAACATAATGCATCATATGAACCGTATTTGTTTCCATCAGTATGTGTCACCTAATTTAATTCACCAAGGACTTCAAACCAAATCGCTATCAGCTCAGTCAACTAAATGTTCTTTCAGAAACAATAAAGGTATATTAAACGCTGCAACTTGAAATAGATCCTTAATTCACTCCCAACTCCCTGTACATTTATAAAGAGGATTAACTGAGTGTGCATTTCTTATTTAGACACCAAAGCGTCCATTAAGTGATGACTTGCAACCTTTGGTATTTGATCGTAAAGCCATTAGTAAAGGTTTCCACAATTGTGTTCTTTGATGCACATGTGACTGTTGCCTTGTGGGTAATTATGTACTGGAACATCACTGTTTTAAAGATGCCAGCTCCTTTACATGGGTCATGCTGACTCGATACACTTCTCTGTGACTCAAAACAGGACGAACTCGCATCCGTTGTTTCCTATGGTGTTCAGTCTGTCATGACACTTTGATACACCTCAAGGACAGCATGGTGCAGCACACTATGCACATTTGTGGAAAGTATACCATATAAAAATGTAGAGGAGATCGAAACAAATTAGGTCAAACAGTCGATACATAATACTTTTAATAAGACAAACAGTCTGTTCACATTGGTTAGACATTGGATGATAGATTTAACTGTTCCATAAGCATAAGACTTCCATAGATGTTCCGGGACGTATCTAAAATGACTACTACTGTCCAAAGGAGTCTCAGTATCGAGTCCATGTGAACATCAGAGATGTTCGATAGGTGAAAGGTCAGGACTGACTGCCGGCCATGACAATTTGTTATGTTTCGCTGTTGAAGGCACACGATGACAATATTGACCCTGTGTGCTCTAGCGTTGTCATCTTGGAACCCGAAACGAGGCCCAAATGGTGTTACATGTGCTTCCAGAATGTTGTCACGATAGAACTGACCTGTGTAGTAACACGCCTGTGGAAAACATTTAAAGATGTTCTGCCAGGAACAGTGACACCGCCTCACACTATCACAGACCCATTCCCATAAACATCATGCTGAATAGCGTTGAAGTTATGGAACCGTCATTCCATCATCGCCACACTCTGTTGTGCCTGTCACGGAAATCTAAGGTGAACCTGGATTCGTCAAAAACCATCACGTTAGACAAGCGACGACTGTCCCGGTGCTGCCGCTCTTGACGTCAGCAACGTCGTACAGTAATGTGACCATCCGTCAAAAGTGGGATGATCCCCGGACGTCATGCATGCAAGGAGTTGCCTTGTGGGTAATTATGCACTGGAACATATAGACACCAGCTCCTTTACATCGATCCTGCAACATTGATACACTTCTCATGGTGATTCAAAACACGAATTTATAGCAACCGTTGTTTCCGATGTAGTTGAGTCTCTCATTACCCTCTGATTTAACCTCAAAGACACTCTTGCAAACGATCGAGAAAATTGTTGAGAGCATCGGTAATTATTTACGTTGTTGCAGCTTATCCATGGATCACATGTTGTGTGCATGTCAGGCTGTTCAAGATATATATATGTACATTATTCACAATAACCGATATAAAGTAGAACGAAGCGATGTGCACAACAAGATTGCTCTGACAGTTTGCGAACGCTTTTGAATTAAATCACTCCCCTGTGTTTTAATATTTTATTTGTATTAGAGAGTGGGGAAAGGCATTATACATGCTATATGTTTTATCCATCAATCGTGGTATGTACATCTTGTTTATGTATATTTCTCGATCCCAAAGTGATTTTGCGAAAAGAAAACATTGAATTTGACCACGTATCCAACTTTAAAGGATAATCTATTATTCATAATATAAGCCCCACAAGTTGCATAAAATACCTTTACAAATTAATCTTAATAACATTAAAGTGCAATCTTGCATTTAAGGTAATGGTTCCTTAAAAGAAATTACTATATTTTCCTCCAGCGACACCCCTGCATTTACTAGAAATGTGAAAAACACCAAATCGTACCATAAGTATAAAAACGAGCGAACGTAGCCTCCTTTCCATGCATCTGTACGTTTCCTTCGTTCATTTTACCAAACAAACATGCATCTGTGAAATATTTAGCCACCAGTATGATTTTGGACAATCAAATGCAGGTCATTACATCGACCCTTCAATAGCATGCATAAAAAACGTAGTCATAACCGAAATCTATCTAAATTATTACAAACCAGAGTATATTGAATTGTAGACAAGTTTTCAATTACTGTCACATATACAACACTCTTCCATGTACAACTATGTGTCTGTCAAAATCAGCTGATGACTGATGTTCAGACATTTGACATCAACCATCACAGCAGAAAATCATTTGTCAAAGTGTCGACATTTCAAGACACTCCAGGAAAAAGTTGACGTTCACGTGAAGTAAAATGTGTTCATTAAAGCTACAATTAAAAATCATCCGATGTCTTTCATTTCTTATGCTATCGATGTTTCATTGAGTATGAATAAAGTATCACGAGATTGTATGTTATGTTACAAACATGCTCATGACTATGATAATCATATTATTCTTCAGTTGTTTTCGTTTCCTATTAAAAAACCTTGATATCGAAACCTGTGTAAGATTTGAAATACAAGATGGACAGAATACGCTAGCTTCCCTATTTGGAGCACATAAGACTTTAAACAGTCAACTGATGTACAAACATGGGATAATACATTATTATTCTTAAATTTGTCTTGTGTATGTTTAACTTGCGACACCACCTGTTGGCCATGATACTCTAGATAGTCATTTCTGTCGACCTGATTGATTGGAGGTCTGATACAATAATGTTTGAGATCGATTAACTTTTACCAATGTTGGCATGCTTGTATTATCTGTACATAATGTCTGGTATTGATTAATGTTTATTATTGATGTTCTGCAATTTCCGGAATATTCTGGAGCAAATAACGAAACTCACTCTCTCTGTCTCTGTCTCTGTCTCTCTCTCTCTCTCTCTCTCTGTCTCTCTCTCTCTCTCTCTCTCTCTCTCTCTCGTTCTCTCTCTCTCTCTCTCTCTCTCTCTCTCTCTCTCTCGTTCTCTCTCTCTCTCAATTAACAATTAAGTTTTAGGGAGTTGGAAAGGTCTTCTCTTCAATCCTACTTATTTATCTCATGGGATAAGACACTCTGCTATTTCTCTGATAATTGAATTGCCGACAAAAATCATTTTTAGATATTCTTTATCCAATAATGGTATACGCTACAAATGAATGTAATTACAGGTATTTATTTTCAAAACCGCCCATCATTCATTATTCATAACAATGCTCGCGCCCCATTAAATAATTTGCAACTAATTTTATTTGCATTTAATATTTGAACTGAATTTAAATTAACCTAATTCTTAAAACCTATCTAACTGCTGATGCCCTAAAGCAAAAAATGCTTTTCCCTGCATAAATTGCTTTCCCTGAAAGTGTTTATATGTTCCAACACAAGTATAACTTAGTGTAACTTCTGATTCGTAAACAAATAGAGACATCTTTCCTTTATTGAGTCGCTGAGAAGTTTACATGGTGTGAGGGAATGTTTAGGGCATCTTGTTTCCTGAGGAAGACATTTACATTTATGTTAAAAATGGGGTTATTTGGATGAGTTCGTGATATTTGTTGCTTGATATATGTCTGTGGTGAAGTGTAGAGCCACTTCAATTGTTACTGGTTTTAAATTTGAAGATCGTTGTACCGATGTAACAACTAAATGCTAGATATAATTATAAACTGCCTCGAAAGACAAACGTTCTAAACAAAGTTGGTCTTTGATCAAATGTTTTTGCTGTGGCTCAGAACAAATACGATGATTTCTTGGATTAACATTTACATGCATGACTGACTTGTTATTCAGCTTTTTATCGCCATATTATTGCAAATTTGTAGGAAGATAATGATTTCATTTTGTCTGCACAGCTAACTATGCCCAAAACACTTCAAATGAAGTTTTGTTTTAAAATTTCAAATCTACAAAATACAAACAGCAGGAAATAAAACCCATTAGATATTAAATTTTCGACGGCAATCCGTAACAAAAACTTTGGTTACACAAAAATCATGAAATCATGAGAACCGGTTGAGTTAGAGTTGAAATTTCATTTCATCTTGCAAAGGCAGTACTGCAGCCATAACGGATTGCATGCCGAGGAAAAAGATAATTCATAACAGAAATTGGATAGAAAACTGAAAGCAAAATGTCTCCCTTTTATTCGCCTCCTACGATGTACATTGAGTTACTGGGGCCCTATTCTTTCATAGTGACTCACAGGAAGCCTCGCGGAACACTAAAGTATCTTTGCATCAGAACAAGTGCGTACTTCGCCTATTTAATAAGACTTTATTGAATTTTTGCATTCCTAAACAACATATACATTTGAAAAGCGACATATATTTTCAACCCACGAAATCGAAGATGACAGAAACACTCAACTTTATCAGTACATTTCGGATTCAAATAACTCACACAGACGGCGTAAATAGCTGGAGATGTACCTCCTGACATTTATACAACATGAAACATGAAACTTCAAAGGTGAAAGCTCTTAGCGTCATTGATGTTTTTATATTACTTGTTCGCAAAACTACAAGAGTTAAAAAATATATATATCCTGATCATATTTCAGTTAAGGGTAAACGAGCACTACTTTACCTATCAAACATTATTTCTAAGTATGGTAATGTTCCTTATAATGTTTTCTTTAGGATATTCGATGTACAAATTAAGCCTATAATTTTGTATGGTTCTGAGATCTGGGGTGCACAGAAATATGAAGTAATTGAACGTGTACAGTATCTAGCTTGTAAAAAGTTTCTTAATGTTAGCAGAAGTACCCCAAATGCAATGGCTCTCGGAGAATGTGGTAGGCTGCCTTTGTATTATGATTCTCTTTTAAGATGTATAAAATATTGGGTTAAACTTTTACATATGCCTAACCATCGTTATCCACATAAAGCGTATAATATGCTGTACTACCTTGATAACGCACGTCGTACCACATGGGCTACTTATGTAAAAAACATTTTGTTTGCATATGGTTTTGGTGCAGTATGGCACTTTCAAGATATTGGTAACGCACAGCTCTTCTTAAACACCTTTTCACAAAGAGTTAAGGATATTTTAACACAGGAATGGTTTGCTACAATAAATAATAGCACTAGGTATTACTAGTATGCACAATACAAGGTTACGCTTGAACCTGAGTTATACTTAATTGACCATGAATTTGATTATTGTAGAAGGGATTTGGCTTGCATCAGAACAGGTAACACAAGGCTTCATGTGGATACTGGTAGGCAAATTGGTTTAGTCAAATCACTTAGAATATGCACATTATGTAATTTAAACGAAGTTGAAGATGAATGTCATTTTATAATTAAATGTCCAGCATTCTGTGAACTGAGGGAAACATTCATCAGTAGAAAATATTGTGGTAACGAATTTACTTTTGTAACACTAATGGCTAGTAAAAATACAACCACTATTAAAAAGCTTCAACTGTTTGTTAAGAAACCTTTGGTTTTAAGGGAATCACTTTTAAAGTAAGATACACATTTCTACTCTCCACGCCTTGCGATATGTTTATTATACAGTGTATATATATTCTCATATTCTGTATATATTTATGTACACAATGACAATATGTACATGTATATGGGCCGGTGGCATTGATACAATAAAGCAATTGAATTGAATTGAATTGAATATATATATAATGTATTTGGATAGAAATACATTTCCTCATTTCAAAACATAAGTTTACAGACGGGAAATAATGTCAAAATGTACAAGTTGCAATTATTTCTAAGTTCACAGTGGCTTTTCTGATAGTGGGTATATATTTTATGCAAATTAACAGACATAAAAGGTTGATTAGACTAACACATACACAAAATAGAATGTTTAACAAGATAATCTTAACACGAGAGGTGATACTCACAATATCATTGATACTGAAAAATATCTAATACTGCTGGGTACCGTCATTAATACTGAACTTGTGGATACGTATGTTAAATGTGAGAAAAACAAACCAGAGAAAGCCTTGCATTGATACAGTGATTATCTGGTAAAGAAGAGTTTAGCTTATGATAAGATTAATGTTGTTGTCATTGAAACAATCAAGACAGGGGCGATATCAAAATAAAGACCAATTCCAAAAAGTAAGCTTGATTGTGCTGCTTATCGTCTCAACGATCGCAAGGTGACCTACACGTGCATAAATAGTCATAAAGAAATTTTAGATTTTATGCAGCGTTTGGTGTACCCTTTAAGGCATAACTCCAAGCAGCCTTGAAAAAAGTGTCATTTCTGCTACTGAGACGACCCCTTTGGTAACAGTGTGTGACTGCACATTCATCGATGTGCGCGTGCTCAGTTGATCGTTGACATTCATCAACTAGCAGCAGGGTCAGGTATCATCCGTTTCCTAATGCATGCAACAGGGTGCATTTTTTTCAAAGTTTTACCCAATTTTGCCTGTAAAAGGGTCTTCACATAGGTGGTAATTTGATTTCCTTGAGAATACAAAGTAGTGTAACTTTGGGGCGATCTGCACTTTAAAAATCAAAACCAAACTCTTTACGCTAACCCTAAAGAAGATAGTAAAGGGATGCACTAACCCTAAAGAAGAGCAGAAGAAAGTAAAGGGGTGCACTAATCTCAAAGAAGATAGCAAAGGGGTGCCTAACCCTAAAGAAGATAGTAAAGGGGCTTAAAGTTGCTCTGCCGCTTCAATTAGGTGGGTTTCTATTTATAGCACGTGTAGACTGGTTCCCCGAGCGCGCCCGGTACACTGCATTGTTATGTCGAACAGGGAGCCTATACCATTATTTTCCAATTTTCATCGCGTCGTTTCATCCTCAAACGTGTCACTCAAATAACTGTCACAGTTGCGTCTTATTTGTCACCGTTCACATCTCACCATTCTGCAGTCGTCTACCGTATCACGTTTTCCACATCCTGTGCACGGTTTGGTCCAGATCGCGATGGGAACTCTTTCATCACTGCATGTCCATGAACAACATTAATTAATGTCAAGACACCTGGGTAGCTTACCTTTTGAACATTGTGACCATCATAAAACAACAGATTTGATAACACGTGTAGTTCTTTCGTTCCTTTTTTAAATGGGCGATGCAGAAATACGCCTCGGCCCAACTCGATTTGGTGGGGTATAGCTATATAACGGACCCGTGCCAAAACGGACCCACAGTAGTCAAAACGGATCCGCAGCTTGCCGACGATAACGATCCCAGCAATTGGTCAAAACGGCCCTGCTATTTTTGCTGATATAGATAGTAAATAAATGCTAGGGAACAAAAATAAACAATTATATGGGTCATTAACAGATTGGGACACATTTATGCATAACATGCACGAAAAAAAATCGTTATAATTCCAATCGGTCATAATATCATATAAATGCCTACATGTATCATTAACAGGTTTATTAAGGATGAGGAGAAACATATAGATATATTTCAAGCGTTCCTTAATTTTTGTTTATATTTGCGTATGTTTTAATAGATATAGCTACCACTGTGTTACAGAGGTGCCGTTGTGTTGATGGAGGTGACAATGTTAGGATAGAGTGGATTTGCAAAACGTAAGGGACCTAATAATCTGATATCTGAGACAGGCAACACGTTTGGTCCACCTCAACTCGAAAATATACAATCGCGTTGCTAAACTAAACACCACTGCTGTGACAATTTGCTTGCTGTGAACTACGTAACTGGTAATATACTAAATAAATGAGTACATTAAACTTACAAACTGTTTGCAACATACGCTACTGTCTGGAATTTAGTATTGGAGCTCAGTTCTGGAAAGGCAGAGGAGGTAGACTTTTGTCAAGATCCTGAGGCTTTAAAGTTCATTAAACATAAGTAACATGAGAGGCATGTTATTATTCCTTTGACAACATGTATATTGCCTCTCCTAGCTGTGCCTGAGGCAGGGCCAAGCAGAGGTGGCTATGTTAGTGTGCGATGTTCAGTTTTCTATGCCTTGCCCCAGGGTCTTTACAAAAGAATACTGAGGAAGCAGTATTAGGAGACACCAGCAATCCCACTTGATTTGGTACATGATCACGCGATCAGTTTTATGTCGGTTGCTTTGTTGAAAATTAATCTCCCTGTATAAAAAGGTGAAGTAGTATAGCTTTTCTTTGACAATGCAGTTACATACATTCATAAAAGATGACCCAAGCCATAAAACCAGGGCCTCTAATAAGCGACGAGTCCTGGGCCCGTATGCATAAGCCGGTAGTAAGCGTCTACGACGGAAGTAACGGGCTACTTCGGACGTAGTTTATGGTTGAGCTCTACGGGATGCGTGGGCGCCTACTTCCGACGTTCGCTACTACCAACTCAAGCATACGGGCCCTGCATAGAGCTGAAAAATAAAAGTGCTCGGCCGCTTATTAGAAGAAATACCGATGGAATATCCAGGGAAGGCAAATGCTGTTCACTTGAAATTCATCTTAATTAAGTCTCCTTCAAACATATTAAGAATTCTTAAATGTGTTCCTGCCGAGTTATGACAATTATCACAGCTTAGAATGTGCGTGTATTCTTATAACATTGCTTACAGTGGATGCAATGCATCCTGCAATTACAAATTACCCTTAGAATATTCTTTGGTAAGCATCGTGGAAACACTAAATATAGTGTCATAAGTAATTCTGCTGCGAGGAGAAAAAGTCAGCCCTGTTGAAGCAGAATAAGACAATTCTTAAATATTTAAGTGGTCTACCTTATGTCGACCTAGACTGATGTTAAGACTCCCACGTCAAGGCATAAAAAAACTGATCCTCTTACTCAACCATGGCCATCTCTACTTGGTCCTTTACTGCCCGCACAGCTAGGAAAGGCAATGCAGTCCAAGGAATAATATTTTGTCTCTGATATAAAGACTTCATGTACATGTATGATATGATAAAATTGCGCCGGGTTCTGCATGGAGCTGAAAAATAAAAATGCTCGGCCACTAATTAGAGGAAATACGGCACATACCGATGGAATATTATACAAGCTTGTTGTATACGGGTTTCTTATTGTGGGGAATTAACCTTAAGAAGATACAGCAATATTCAAGTTCACATGTTTATAACGGCGGTACAATGAATGAATGAATCAATATAGAGTTGGACACGTGGTCAAATGCGATGTTTTCTTTTCACAAAATAACTTTGGCAAAGATAAATACGCATAAAAATATCTACATACAACGATTGACGTAGACTGATTGCAGTCTCCGAAATTCATTATTTTTTTTCGTTTTATGTATTTTGCATAGAGTATATATTTATTGTCGAGAGCCTTGTGTCTCCTCGGCCGAATTTCTGTAATCAGCAATCCCTAGACTTGCATTTTTCATAGACTTGCCAAGTCTCTTAAGAAAAAAAAGTACAGGGTCTGTCAGACAGACTACGATTGACGTCCAAAATATAGCACGTTCAATACTTTGGCCTATTCTCTAATATAAATAAATTATTAAAACACAGGGGAGTCATTCAATAAGAAAAACTTTCGAATACTGTCTGAGGAATATTCTTGTGTATATCACTTCGTTCTACTTTATATCGGTTAATATATATATATTGAACAACCTGCCATGCACAGAACATGTGGTCGTGGATAATCTGTAACAACGTAAACAATTTACCGTTGCTTTCCACAATTTCTTCGATCGTTTTCAAGAGTGTCAAAAAACATCCTGTCTGCATTCGATACAACCTGTGACGTGTCGTTGTTTTCATCAAACTAGTTAGTAATCTCCATGCCAAGATGGTTTATGTTTCACACAGGCTACGAGGAACCACTTTATGGTGAAACTGTAAAACTGCAGTGCTCGAGACCGACCAAGGTCAGGACGTCCACGCATGACGCCATGTCGTGAGTACAACCATAACCGTCTAGTACACTTTCGCAAAGCGTTTGATTCTGTCAACAGAAATTGATTATGGTATGTTTTGTACATTAATAACATTCACGGACGTATGATAAATATTATTAGGAATATGTATGCGAAAACTACAGCGTGTGTTAAACTTTCCAATACCTCAATCTCAGAATACTTCAATTCTTTAAGCGGTGTACGTCAAGGCTGTATCTTGAGTCCTTTGTTGTTTTCTCTTTTTATTAATCAGTTACAGGATGAAATGGTGCTTCAAGGCGACAGGGGTATTTTCCTGGCCTCTAATGTATTGGAGGTTTACATGTTGTTGTACGCAGATGATTTGTGCATTTTTGGCGATAGTGTTATTAGTCTGCAGAAGAAAATTGATATCCTTGATCGATTTTGTGTTAAATGGGGACTTGAGGTTAATTGTGATAAAACAGAAATTTTGGTCTTTCGAAACGGTGGTAAACTTAAAAAACAGGAAAGGTGGTATTTGAACAACATCAAGCTAAATGTTTCTACTTATTATAATTATCTAGGCATTTTGTTTTCCAATAGGTTATCTTGGTCTAAAGCTGTGTATAATTTAGTTAAGAAAGCAAATAACGCCATGTGTGCTGTTAAGATTCTAGTATCAAGGTTAAATAATGTGTCGCCATTGGTATTATTCAAAATATTTGATATTCAAATCAAACCTATTATTTTGTATGCATCGGAAATATGGGGCTATCAGAAGTGGGCTGTTGTCGAACAGTTTCATTGTAGGTTTTGTAAATATGTACTTGGTGTAAATATTACGTGTTCTAATGTTGCTGCTCTGACTGAATGTGGAAGAAATTTCATCTTTGTTGAATCTGCATCTCGAGTAATTAAGTACTGGTTACTCTTACTAGAAATGTCTGATCAAAGGTATCCGAAACAATGTTACAATATGATGTATAATTTAGACAATGTTGGCCGCAAATGCTGGACGTCTCATGACCGAAATGTATTATATATACACGTATGGCTTTAGTTTTGTTGGGAATTACGAGGTGTTGATAACAAAGATGTATTTATGTGAATATTTCAAACCAGGTTAAAAGAGTGGCATGTTCAAATTATGTCTTCAGAGATCTCTAACAGCTTTTCCTTGGATCTCTTTTCACTTGTAAATTTTTGTATGTCACCCTATCTCAACATGTTTCTTCTAAAATTGAATTGCCAGCTGCCTAGTACTAAGAATTTAGGCAGACGTAAGAGTGTGATAGAAGGTGCCGTTTATGTATGCAACACCACGGACACCATGTCCAACGTATGTCAAACTACGTCAGAAATATCTTAAATTTTGTTCTGATTATGTTGAAAGTTTTTGTTGTTGTAAGATTGCTACACATTTTTGAAGTACTAATGCATCGAACAAGTTTAGCTTATTTCATTCATGATGCAATCGCCCTAAGATCGTCATATCTGTAAACTGAATTAGATAAAATCATTTCAGTATATTTGTAATTGTATCACGATCCACTCAACAGCTTTATTTGTATAGACAACATTTTGTACGTTATCCTATGGCCTTATACTGAAATAAATGAACTTGAACTTGATATCATGGTATCGGGATTTTTGTTGCTATTCGTTTAAGTTTCCCAGATTATTCCCATCAACAACTTGATGATGTTTGACACCATCTCCCTGCGCGTGCGCATGATAGCAATCCAGATCCGAAACTACAAACGCGCAGTACTGATAAATTTCGTCTGACTCCAAGTTTCTACAAACGATATTTTTATGAAATCATGCCATTAGTAATTTAGATAGAACGAGGAAGATAACATGCCAGTTGACATATCTTCAGACCCTTATGATAAATATACATCTCAAAATATTAAAGGTAACGCACCAAGTGATCTGATGCGTTAAGGTTTAATATGCTTAGTACGAAGTAGCACTTATTTGTGCAATGTGTATTCTACAGAGCTCTGTGAAGGCAGGATTTAACTATTTACAAACCTGTAAGTATACCTATATTCATAACAGATGACTACAATGTGAAATGAACTATTCCACAGAAGTGATGATCTAATTGTTCAGTAGATACAAACCTGTAAGTAAACTTATATTCATAACAGATTACTATGACTAAAAAGAAATGTCTGCCCTTAAATACTTAATTTCTTTGCCCCCGATAACTCGTGAACAAACTCAGACCTTTATGCCATTGAGTACAGAGGGGAATATTGGCCAAATCCCAGCACAAGAATGCAGTTTAATATCTATATCGTCGCAGTACTATCGAAGACACTTAACTCGATTTATTTTTTTCCAAAGTGAAAAACCAATTATCAGTGAGGTGTAACACGAGTCCTTTCAAATTATTTTAATATTCCACCAATAAATGCCAAAGATACAAAACAAATTTTTATTCAAGACCCTGTAACTAAAGAAATAGATTCTAAATGAATTATTTTCTCAATTATCTCAAACCCCTCCTAAACCCAGATACATGTAGGCGGGTTTGATAGGCATGCGACGATATGCTGTGCACAATAAATATAATGCATAAAATCTGTAGGGATGGGTTGGAATGAGAGTAGAAAGACGACCAAATCAGCGAAACAGCCATAAAACAAACAGGGAGACATCGTGTGGGCCCCAGAGCTCGCTGTAGCACTCACTGGTTGATGTGTGGACGATGACAGAAAGATGGACATTACATGGGTCCTAAAGTGCGCTGCAGCACTTACTGGGTGATGTGTGGACGATGACAGAAAAGGATACATCGTGTGGATCGCAAAGTGCGCTGTAGCACTCACTGGGTGATGTGTGGACGATAACAGAAAGATGGACAGCATGTTGGTTTCAAATTTAAAGTGCGCTGTAGCTCGCACTGGGTGATGTGTGGACGATGACAGAAAGAACGACATCATGTTGGTTTCAAATTTAAAGTGCGCTGTAGCTCGCACTGGGTGATGTGCAGACGATGACAGAAAGATTGACATCACGTGGGTCCCAAAGTGCGCTGCAGCACCCACTGAGTGATATGTAGACAATGACACAAAGATTGACATCACGTGGGTCGCAATGTGCGCTGCTCCACTCACTGGGTGATGTGTAGACGATGAAAGAAAGACGGACATCACCTGGGTCTCAAAGTGCGCTGTAGCATTCACTGGGTGATGTGTAGACGATGAAAGAAAGACGGTCTCAAAGTGCGCTGCAGCATTCACTGGGTGATGTGTGGACGATGACAAACAGACATCATGTGGGTCCCAAAGTGCGCTGCAGCACTCACTGGGTGATGTGTGAGACATCACGTGGCATTCTCAAAATATTTGCTGGCATGAGAATTGCTTAAGAGGTTTTGAATGCACAGAGTGGTCAATGCAAGACTTTATACAGCAAAATGGTGGGGCATTCGTGCGTAAACGGAGTTGAGTGTTGAGGGAACATTGCACAGTCCACAGAAACGACAGACTACGACAGTTTGAGGATCACTGATGAACAAAAATTAAGAAATCACTTTAGACTTATCATTTGCTCATGCAACATTTGGGAATCATACAAATTACAAGGAAATGAAATATGTATGTGTACAAGATATCTCCATGTATATCATATCAACGATCGTCCCTACACTGATCTTACATACGTGCTAGACAGGTTACATCCGTAGAAACATAAATCATAACTCGAGTCACTTTAGTTAACAGCACGACTGGATGGAGACCGCTACGATAAGATTAACACCAAAACATATCTGACATGCAGTATTAAACATGTAACCAGTTTAACCGATGCCGCCGAAGAGCAGTGAGAATTTAGACTACCAAATGCTTAAATCCAAACTTAAAGTAAAGGATATAGGATACATATAATATCGGACTTTTCATAGAAGATAATATCAAGCAACTAAAGTTATTTTAGCACCAAACAGCATCACACACAAAAATACGAAATTTCCTGAACTACAGAACTATACTCGTTAAAAGCAAGAAAATGAAAGTTCTGAATGCGTCGAAATGCCATAGAGCAGTCACGTGACACCTGAGTGTATCCGAGTTTAAAAGTATGACTCTAAGTGGATCATATGTACATGTCGTATGAAATACAATGTTAGGATAACTGAATTTAGCTTTTGTGGGATTAGATTATTGATTTTAATGTTCAATTCTTAGCCTTTTTAAATGCCGTCTAAATGAAAGGATGTTTATTCAACATGTATGACACATTGAGTTTTCAACTTATACATATACATCTTTAAAGCATGCAGAATCCAATATTAAATCGAAACATACGAGAGTTACCTTCCTTGATATTCAAATATCGGCGTGATTGCATCCGATACACTACAGAGTCGTCCTTGCTTTTCAGGGATCTGATTGCGATCTTTGAAGAATATACTCAAGTTAAACCTTAATTTAAAGTGATGCTTTAATAGGCATATTCGTCTTTAGATTAAGAAAACAGACTTTTATTTAAATCACCAAGTCTTGTATCATTAAAAAGTTGTTTGAAAACTGTTTTAAAAACTGCACATTACCTTCAATGAGATATAATCTCATGGTGTAGATGCGACAGCTGAATCTTTGAGAAAGGCCGGGATGTGCATAGCACTTTGTAAGTAGTAATTAGATTTTCTAAAGTTACAGCATGTGTTGCTCTGTCATGGTCTAGAAGACATCGAAACGAAAATAAATCAGCTTGCAATCTACAGGGCACAAGATCCCTTGCCACTAAACAAATCCATGATAACAAATATATACAGTGTATTACAATACCTCAAGTGTTCACTTAAATACTATAGCAGACCTGCATATCTACTCTATCTATACCTACTACATGACCCAGTGAAACTGCGAATGGGTCATTACATCAGTTATGGTTCCTTGGACGATACCATCCTACTTGAATAACTGATCCACAGGTCACAGGATAAGTCTCAATAGATCGCAGTGTGGTGGCTGCTCTACTACAAACGACACCCAGAGTGAAGAAAGTCTGGTATCATGAATCAAGGGCCTTAACTTCTGTAAATATTATCCAATCGGAACGAAAATGCGATATGCGTATAATAAATCGCTACATATAGACAGCATCTGGTGAGTTTCAGAAATGTCTGTTAAAAAATGTGGGTTGATTTCAAAGTAAAAAAAGTTTGTTATTGTCAATTAAGGGTAATAATATGCGTATTATAGCGGTGAGTTTTAGAAAATTCCGTTGAAAAATGTGGACAGAGTTGATTTTAAAATGAAAGAAGTCTGGTATCGTGAATGAAGGGCCATAACTCCTGCAAATATAATCCAATCGGAACGAAAATACGATATGCGTATTATAGCTATATATAGACAACATATTGTGAGTTTCAGAACATTCCGTTGAAAAATGTTGAGTTGATTTTAGAATGAAAGAAGTCTGGTATCGTAAATGAAGGGCAGTAAATCCTGCAAATATAATCCAACGAAAATGCGATGTGCCTATTATAGCTATGTATAGACAACATCTCGTGAGTTTCAGAAATTCCGTTGAAAAATATGGGAAGAGTTGATTGCAGAATGAAAGAAGTCTGGTATCGTGAATGAAGAGCGATAACTCCTGCAAATATAATCCAATCGAAATGAAAATGCAATATGTGTATTATGGCTATATATAGACAACATCTGGTGAGTTTTCCGTCGAAAAATGTGGGAGGAGTTGATGTCAGAAGGTTTCGGGACGGACAGACAGACGGACGGCGCCATGACATAATCCTCCCTTTCGGCCTCTCGGCCGGCGGGGGATAAAAACTCAAAAACTAAGATTAGAAAGAAACATGCATAAATTACGCAAATGATACAAAAGACACATCTACACCTCCTACAAATCGCATGTGTAAAGTTTCATAAGATTCCAACAAATAGTGAAGGTGCTATGAGCAAAACAGAAACTATGTCCTATGATTAGAAAAACGTGCCAAAATTATGCAAATGACCACACAGAGATGCAAATGATGCAAAAGGCACATCTGCATCTCATACTGATCACACGTTTAAAGTTTCATACGATTCCACCAATTAGTAAAGATGCTATGAGTGGAAAAAATATGCGGGTGGGACAGCCGGACAGACATGCTGAGCACTATATATCCCCAACTACATTGTAGCGGGGGTAAATAAATCAAAACTGAAATGATGCTTAGATTAGTTTACTATGTACAGAAATAAGTTACAGTTCCAAGAGCAGTACTCCAGTGACACTAGACCATACAAATAAGATTAGTAAACCCTCCAGTTTGACAATAATACAACCATCGGCATATGTACAATAACCCTAATCTGAAAAAATGTTACAGTACAAATATACATCTACATGTGAAGAAAATGTTTGATATATATGTATATTAAATTAAATCATTTCATGATCGTATTGTTGAATATGAGCTCGTACGCTCACGACTTATCTAAAACATGAAGATATTGACGATTATAAACCACATCAGAGTTGCTGTAGTTCCAGGTTGTTTATTCAGGAGCAG
>JAUELE010252833.1:0-10765 GCA_031471655.1 Diodora aspera | reverse complement strand
ATTTCAAATCAGCTGGACATCGCACCTTCAGTTCCACTGCTCCTACTGTCTGGAATTCCCTGTCATCATGTCTGCGCACCCTATCCACCTTGTCACAGTTCATTGCTCAGTTGAAGACCCACTTCTTCAAGATGGCCTCCAAGGAGTTGATGAGACTATCCAAAGAGTCGAGCGGACTACCAAAGGAGTCGAGGGGACTATCTAAGGAGTCGAGGGGACTATCTAAGGAGTCGAGGGGACTATCCAAGGAGTTGATGAGACTAGTCGAGGGGACTATCCAAGGAGTTGATGAGACTAGTCGAGGGGACTATCCAAGGAGTTGATGAGACTATCCAAGGAGTCGAGGGGACTATCCAAGGAGTTGATGAGACTAGTCGAGGGGACTATCCAAGGAGTTGATGAGACTAGTGGAGGGGACTATCCAAGGAGTTGATGAGACTATCTAAGGAGTCGAGCGGACTATCAAAGGAGTCGAGGAGACTATCTAAGGAGTCGAGGGGACTATCAAAGGAGTCGAGGAGACTATCTAAGGAGTCGAGCGGACTATCCAAGGAGTTGATGAGACTATCTAAGGAGTCGAGGGGACTATCAAAGGAGTCGAGGGGACTATCTAAGGAGTCGAGCGGACTACCAAAGGAGTCGAGGGGACTATCAAAGGAGTCAAGGATACTATCAAATAAGCTGAGGGAACTATCCAAGGAGCGGAAGGAACTATACAAGGAGCTGAGGGGACTATACGCAGTGGTCCAGTGGTAGAGCGTCTGCCTACCAATCACAAGGTCCAGAGTTTGATTCCCTGTTCCGGCACTGCGTTGTTTCCTTGGACAAGAAACTTAATCCACATTGTCTCAGTCCACCCAGCTGAAACTGGGTACCCGGCGTGGAGTGTGGATAACCTTCTGTGCACCTAAGTGGGTTGCCGAGGTTGGACCGGGGTAATAATGCTTGGAGCGCTTTAAGCAGCCCGTAGTACCGTATTAGCACGCAGCGCTGGATTTAGCGCTGTATAATACTCAACATTATTAACATTATTATGAGAACTCTTCTCTCATAGCGATGCACCATACACATACGAGTCCTTTGCCAGGTCACTGAAAGAGACGAGTAGCTACGAATGCTCTTCCTGGATTTGTTAAACGTTAAACGACGAGCTTGCTAAATTTTAGCAAGGTTTTCGATGAATCAATTACATGCCACCACGGCCTCCAAACCAAACACTTCCTCCAAACGAACTGATGATGTGGAACAGTCAGCCAGTGAGTATTGCGACACCATCGAAACCAAGTTATGCCATTCATCGTGCGATATGTGGTGTTGAACCTCTTCGTCATACTGTCAACCATGTGTTCTCCATGGAACTCACTAAGGGGATGAAGGTTATTACTGAATGTTAGGAATCATAATTTTGGTCTGTAAATCCCCCTGGTTGTCGATGGAGTTCTTTAGACGAATAGAAGCCTGGTAACAGCACTGACATTTGGGATTAATAACGTCAGCTTTGTCTTAATAGCATCGGTCACTGATGAAGAAGGTATTACATTTATGTGATATTTGCATGCATGGTGTGCTTATCGTTTCCTTGAACCGGATCAAGTCTACAAGGATTAATTTATACCTCTGTATTAATGTATAATCCCAGGACAGGCTTGAGACCATGATTCTGCATTACGTTCGGTCATGGATTACCTTGGGTTTTTTATATTGAAGATGGATACGTGTTCCCGGACGCTAAAATAGGCCCACTGGCCTTTGTCTGAATTAATAGCATAAACTGTAAATCATACATTGTAAAAGTGTATGCCTAATTAAATCACACCATGTTGCCTTAGTCGTGGCAGATGCAGACAGATTTATTTTCTAGTTTTAAAAAGCCAGTCTCATTGGGGTTTACCGAAATATATTCCATCGATTTCGAATGCTTTCCGAATATGAACCGAATGCATTAAATGGTTTCTGAAGGTTTACGAATATTTTCAAAATTCTGTAAGAAAGTTGAATGTATTGGGTTTTTTCTCATTTCATTTCTGACAGGGGTGTAAGAAAATAAATACGGTCATTCAAGAGACTGCTTAATCGACAAAATATGCTAAATCTTTTGCGCATTATTCGTGGTTTGTACATAATTTAATGCATAATTATAGTTCCAAAAGTTGCTTTTTGAAAGAAAACACTGAGTTTGACCACGTATCCAACTTTAATGTTTAATCGCAGGATAACCGTGATGGCTGCAACAGGTTAGTTCATGGAGAACTGAGATGACTCTCTTGCCCAAATAAGGACTTAATATGAATCGTAGCAGCAGGGATAACAATACATTCTTGACGCCAAACATCTCTCCAGAGAGACAAGAATAGACCAGATACATGTAGGTCACCAAAAGAGTCGTGGCAGATGCAGCTGATCTAAATTTGGCATTATAGTGATATTTCCTTAGGCTACATAACAAAATATTTAAAAATAATAAAATCAAATAAGGCAAGACAACTTCTAAATAATCAACAAAAAATAATTAATCCCAAATAATCGACAACAAATAATTACTACTACTTCTCCTTTCCCTCCTACCCTGCAATAACACCTGCATTCACAAACACACACAACATCTTCCCCCTTCCTTTAGGCAACATATCTTCCGTGCGCCAAATCAGTATATCTGGAGTGTGGACGTTAAACATTAACCTCTCTCTCTCTCTCTCACTGCCTCAGTCGCAAAATGGCTAGCGCATCCTAGGCTACATCCCGACCTCTGTCAGTATCAGGACACCGCTCTACAGAAAGAGAAGAAATCTTATCCTTGTCTTTTGAAATACAACAGTTGTTCCTATCACCCCCACAGCGTTTTTGGTTTGTCCCAACTTCAGACTGGGTAATTACCTGACCCAATACACAATCAACACAATGTCATTTCGTAGGAAAAACAATCCTATTCTGGTTTTAAAAATTCGACGAAAAGGTATGTCCATTCAGTAATCTGCTTTCCGCCTGGGTACATCTGTTTCAGCCTTTACTCGTAAGCGATGCAGGTGATACTGTGGATGACTTAAAAATCAGAAAATCAACTACTCATTCTTGAAAGAATTGATTACCTTCAGTAAAGCTACATGTATGCCCGTTTGTAAAGAGCTTGGTTAGCACTGGAATTCGTTTAGATCACCAGGTGACTATCAGGAATCGACTGCGGATCACCCGTATCAGAGCTGTAAACCATGCATAGGACCGCTCTTGAGGATGCCATTTGACTATGATCAAAGTTTATGTTTGGTCCGCAAACATGTCAGATACAACCAGAGGCTGTGGGGTGTTTTGGTTCAGGAATGGCATTCCAACATGATATCGTTATACCCTTGATGCCGAACGTCTTATGTGCAGCCATGTTCCTAGTATGGACTGGCCTTCACATTTCACAGACTTGAATCAGACACATTTTGGTCGAGTTAGGAAGGCGAGTGAGACAGCAGATGCATTAATCCCAGTGCTTGCAAGATCATGGGCAAACACTGATTAAACAATGGTGTCGACTTCCGGTTAGAGTATTGGCCTCGGACCACAGTTAGCTCCCTTAAGTTAAACAAGAAAGGGACTTTTACAAGAAAAGTACCGTTTGCTGCACAGCCTGTTCATTATAAGTTCGAATTGACATATCTTCCCAGTTCTGGATTTCTTTGGAGGTAATACTTTGAAGAGTGACATTAAAGTTTATTAGATTCTTTGTGTGTCATGTGAAGCTGCCAGCAGGCTGCGAACTGTGGCGACAGCTGTTGCGTTTCATATGAAATAATATCGACTCAGTAGCTAAGGTATTTGGCTTGCGGAGGTCAAGGTCAGTCAGTTGCTCTCGTATGAATGCACTCTCTGTGTGATTGTATGTAGTGTTTTGGGCCAACAATGTTGAGTCAAATTTTCCATTTGGTCCTTCTAATGATAAACGAAGAAGGAAACTAATTGTGGTCCTTTGTCTGTTCCGAAGCGGTTCACCTGAGGAGGACCTCTGTTACTGGCTTCTTCTGTTGTAAACGTGGTTTACTGTGTGAAGTTCGTGCTGGGGGTCATGGGATGTCCTACACAATTTCCCAACACATTGATGCCCTAATCCTCTTCTCTTTTGTGTAGCAGCATGATAAAGATATATACTGACGTGCAAAAGAAACGATACCAAGATATTGAGAGTCTACTGAATACATTCACAGATAGGTTGGATCTGCAAGAAATATCCCTTCAGGATTAGGAAGTTTTATCAACGACCTGATGTCAATCACATCACACTCTGTGAAATCCAAGCCTCCTTTTGATCAACTTTGACACAAAGATGTAAGGGAAAATAATATAAATCATTTGGTATCGGTTCTTTCGCCGTTCAATATATTTTGATAATTTTGCACACAATACTGTCAGGTGAAATTCATTTTAATTGTTTTGTAAGTATATTTAATCGCTGGTGATGACATGTATATAATAAGGTTTGGTCTCGTATAGCACTAAATTCGGACTTGTATAGCTTGCTCAAAGCACTCAACATTATTACCCTGGTGTAACCCAAGCACCATCTAGGCGCTAGAAGGTTAACAACACTCCTGATGGAGAGGACCAGTACCTAGTTCCAGCTGGGTCGACTGAGGCATATACAATCAACGCCACTTGCCCACTGACATTGTGACGTAATTGCCACGTCAATGTGTCAATGTAAGGCAGGGCTAACCCTGAAGGCCTGAGAGTTTCAGCGACTCGAGCTGGTCACACATCCAGATACCATCAGGGTTCGACATTGCGTAACTTCTTAAGTTAGGGAACTACATGTACGTGCGATGCACGAGACCAACTCACCTCACTGGCGTCACGTTCAGCTCCTCTCCACGATTACAAGGAAACTATCTAAAAATATAAATAATAATTTATTGACAGCAGCCCCTGTTACAAAGTGGGATGCAAGTCCCGGGTGGGGGGCAGTCTCCCTGTAGTGTGGATTTTGTAATTAGCACATTGCTGAGTATGTGAGAAGAGACAGACATGGTTTAAGTTGTCATTTTTTAACCTTTAGGCACACAAACACACACACACACACCCACACACACACACCCACACACACACCCTCACACACTGTGTTGAGATTGCACACCACTCAGAGATTCACTTTACGATCCCAACAGTGAAAATGTACCTTTACATTTGTAAAACATGAATAGAACTAATAAAAACTTGTCACATTGTCGGTACAAAAGCAGACAAAAAATCTTACTACAACTATCTAATTTTATATGGACATTTTCCTCTCTTGGAAGCTGAAAAAAAATACGCCCGTAAGGCGTTACCGACACTATTTCTTTGGTCATATATCTAAACCCTTCCTTCTGGCATGTCAAAGAATTAATTTCCTTTTCCCACAAAATAAAAACAAAAAACATTCAAATCAGTAATTCAATATAAAAATCTGCAAGATTTAGCAGCGAGATTATAGTTAGGTGTTAAAAAAGTAGCATCACTGTTACAGAACATTCGTCTTAATACAATACAAGATTTATGAAGACGTTTTAAACCTGGATTGCAATGTTAGAAGATTTGTGAACAAAAAACATGTATAAAAGATACATGTGTTCACCAACAAATCAATAGGTAATCCTTTCCTTCAATTTAAGTTTTAATGATTTGTTCTCGAATAGGATTTGTTTCTTTATCGCTTGTATCTAACGCTAGGCGTTTCATTGAATTGTGGTATTTTTCTCGTTCATATTTTCTGTTTTGTTTGTACTATAACGAGTTTAATTTCGGAAACGTGGTCAAATTCAATCTTTTCTTTTAAAAAACCTGTGTAACGACGCATGACAAATGCATGTTTGTCGGTTTAAATATTCAGATTTCTTTTAGGGTCCCCCGGGCTAAAAAATAATAGAAAAGCATTCCGAACTTTCGGAGAGAGTCTTGAAATATTCGTAAACCTTCGGAAACGTTTGACTTTCAAATAAATGCAAACGGCTCATGCTAGGAAAGCATTCGGAAATTGACGGAATATTTTTCGGAAAACCCCCAGAGAAAGGTTCGAAATTAGGTCGACTATTTGAAGGTTGAAAATACATTCGTCTGAACCTGCCGGGTCTAAGGAAATACGGCGTTATTTGACTAGGCACTCACTTTTATAATTTTATGATTTACAGTTTATGTTATTTATTTTACACAGATAGCACCAAACCTATTTCGCGTTCGTGAGCACGTATCCAACTTTAAGGGGGTGCGGAGACAGCGCGAGGCCTCTAACACCCCAAAACAATCTGGCAAGTATAAACAAAATGCTTGTTAATTGCTTAATTTTAATCTATTATTTGTTACATCTCAAAAACTTCTCAGAAGGAAGTGCATAAATTGGCCAGTACATACACAACACTACATATATACTGTTCTGTACCAAAAAAAAACCGGGAACCTATATGACCATCTGGTCCTAATTAGACTTTACGCTCCTCCGCCCCCCCCCCTCCCACCATCCCGTATATGCCCCAGTGTGCTGCACATTTTGTTAAACAAGCAAGTCTGTTAAATTCAGATAATCTCCGGAATTAACAGTGCTGGTCATTATTGAAGCCCATATAGAGGTTCATTACCATTGGTTGTGAACCGACTGACTCACGCACGTATCAGAGTATTCGATATGAGTTATCTGTCCTTGTCTCACAGCTTATGGTACTTTGCTTAGATTATTTCTCCTATGAAACATTAAATGTATTCTATTTTTGTTATTGCTGCTATTTATGCTACGTATTTCAATAAGTTATTGTGTAGGTCTGGTAATGCAAGAACTATTGTAGTTTTTGATAGTTATTTATCAATCAATTCAGAGAAAGTTTTTTTTGTGGGTTTTTTTGTTGTTTTATTTTGTTATTGTTTTAACGTGACTTCCAGTCAATTATTTTCGACGATATCGTCACGGTGGTTACATGGGGCTCCTCTCTCCAGGAAATACGACAGTGACCCGGGCGGGAGGATGTTTGATTCTCCTTTAGATGGGTGGTTTCCCTTAACCGACATTAGTTTTGATTGGTTTTCCCTTAACCGACACTGGTTTAAGTGGTTTTTTTCCCTAAACCAAAATTGGTTTTGAGTGGTTTTCCTTAAACCAACACTGGTTTTGAGTGGTTTTCTCTAAACCAACATTGATTTTGAGTGGTTTTCTCAAAACCAACATTGGCTGTGAGTGGTTTTCTCTAAACCAACACTGGTTTTTGAATGTTTGATTATTCATGAAACCACCATTGGTTTCGTTTGTGGGGTTCGTACGAAGGTACTGATTAGTTATTGGTGGTTTTAACGCTTCCCAGACCACCGAATGGGTGTTTCAGATGGACAAAACCAATCCACCTTTAGTCTGTAAGGTTACAGAATCGTCATATCACATACCTAAATTCATTTCCTTCAAGTATGTTTATCTTCATGTATAACGATGAATTCTATCTGGGTACCTTTCGTAAAGTGCATTTGTTAAATAATAATGTATAATTCTGTTAACATGTATTATCCTGTATGTGGTTTGCAATATTACATCTACACTAACGTTTCTTATTTGTGTCTTCAGCGAACCCCCGAGCATACATAACTCTGATGAGCAGCTTTACATTCCAAACCATGCTGAACGCAACTTTCTCCGTAGATTCTTTCTTCGTTCTCAGGTTCGTTAACATCGGTTCTATCAAATGAATCATCAGACAATAAATAAATTTATCTGTGAATTGATCACTAATAACCAACGAATTAAATTTCAATGTCGACCATATATACTGCTGGGCAAAAGAAACGACACCAAGATTTTGAGAGACTACTCAAAAAATTCACAATTACGTTGGATATGCAAATGATATCCCTTCGAGATAAGGAAGTTTTATCAACGACATGATGTCAATCAAATTACACTCGTCGAAATCCAAGCATCCTTTTGATCAGCTATGACATAAAGACGTAAGGGAAAATAACTGAAATCATTTGGTATCATTTCTTTTGCCAGGCAGTGTATATTACTCAAAAGAAGTAAAGGGTCAAACCTGGTATAAGCATAAACTGATGTAATTGATTTTTCTGTTTGAAGATTTGCCGTAACTTGCCATGTGAGCATATTTTTAAGAAAGGTGTTTTCATGCCATATTGTTACTACTAAAAATTAATCCAATTATCTTCAAGGACAGGTGAAAATTTAATGCTGATTTTTTTTTTAATTTTAGAAAAAACTTGCTTCAAATGAAATTTTTCTAAAAATCTGAAATTCATAATGCAGCATTTGCACGTGTTGTTCCTGATTGTCGCTTTAAACATGCACACATTGACATGTGTACCAACGTATTATCCTGTGGATTTTGGATGCACTGCTTTTATAAAAAGGATGGCAGTCTTTGAGGAAATATTTTGTTGTTTTTTAACATTTAAAGAAACTGTTAAGAATTTCTTCAGAGACTGGTGTAAGTCTAGGTCATGTGCGGCTTCTCTCAACAAACAGCCTTTGTCAGATGCATGGAGACTTATTGTGTTGTTAATGTGTTATTCTGCACTGTCATCATTCATGTGTCTTGCCTGCAGCAGACAATGGTTTCATGAACACGATATTATCCTGACTTTTATGTTAAGAAATAATAGATGAATATCTATAAACACCGGAGTAGGATTAACTGTGGGAACACAACAAAATTTAAAAAATACTCATGTAACAAAATTTTGAATCTTCTAAAGGAACCTCAAATTATTTTTAATATTTTTAACAAATAATGACAGCATGTTGCACATTGACGGTTATATATATAGGTTGTGGGGGCCATAAGATCAAGTACGTTCCTATGTCACTGATACATTTTCCACATCATGTTCAGGTATAAACCATCAATTGCTACAGCCTGGCAGTCAAATTGGGTCAGATCCGTCAGCCCATTTTGCTTTAGAACTGATGAATTGATTTTCTCAATAAATGGTATCAAACTCAAAGCAATTCTTGCATCATTGTTAGCTTTTACTAGGGTTGTATGGGAAAAGTTCACTGCATTGAAGTGTACACCAAATGCATAACATGTGTAGCGATGCATAATGGAGAATAGTACTTGTATGCAGTGATGAAAATATTTGAACTTATGAATATATTAGTTGTAGCTGGAGAAAGAGCAAACATCATGTGTTCCCACCCAAGTAAAACTTAATTTTGACGTCCAAGCTGTATGTTTGGACCCAAGTAAAACTTTATTTTGAAAAATAAGCCGTATGTTTGGACCCAAGTAAAACTTCATTTTGAAGAATAAGCCGTATGTTTGGACCCAAGTAAAACTTCATTTTGAACAATATACTGTATAATCCCCCCCCAGTAAAACTTCATTTTGAACAATAAGCCGTATGTTCAGACCCAAGTAAAACCTCATTTGGAACAATCAGCCGTATGTTCCCCCCACTAAGTAAAGTTGTGTAAATCAATGAATCAATATATAAGTTGATAACTCTATTAATTTTGTATGAAATGATGTTTAATACTTGTCTTGTTCTGTTTCAGGTGATGCATATACAGTCACCATGCTCAAGGAGCAGCTCATAAATCGTGAGGACTTGCTGGAGACTCTCGATACCGAGCCTATTTTCGACTACCTCCTCCAACATGGCGCCTTGGACAAGGCTGCCATGGACGGGATTTGTAACGAGAAGACTGCCCAGGATCGGAATGCAGCCTTACTGCGCTACCTGGAAAGCAATGGGAACAATGCCGTGGCCCTCTTCATCAATGCTTTGCGACAGTCGGGGCAGTTGCATCTTGCCAGTACTTTAGATGTCTCTCAGAGGATCAAACCCATTTATGGCACAGGTACATAATAATAATTATAATGAATAACACTTATATCGTGCAAATTTCCATATATAAAAGAATGTTCCGTCAGCCCCCATTAATCCAACATCCATGGCTGCAGACAAAAATGTCAGATCAACAAGTACTTCAGATTAACGAGGACAACTTGCACTAGAATAGTGTAAATGGTTCCCCAAATTTGTGTCTGATTAATGAGGGTGTCAGATTAATGGGGGTTGTACTACAGTTCACAACATTTCGTTACTTCTCAGGGAGTATTCAACCCAAGTTGCTAGAACATTACCAAGACATTATCCTCTCTTTTCAACCAGGTGCCTAATTTCAGCAGACGCAAATTACAAGCAAATGTGCTTACCCAAGGTCACACCATTGACCTTGTCAGTGTTTCAGTGCAGGGCAGGCTAAACCCAAGAAGGCCTGAGAGCTGTTATCCCTGTAGGAATGTCACCAACAACGATACTGAAAGGAGGGGAGCAAGGGAAAGACACTGAGCAAAATTCCAGTTTCAGTGGGGGTTGGAGGGCTGTTTTGGTACAGCTATATATGACTTTCAAGGGGGAAGGTGTCTGTAGGTCCCATCTTCGCTAGCCAAGGGTTTCATGATCAGCTAAAACTTCTCAGGAACCCATGGCGTACCAGTCTGCATACAGCCGGTCAACACTGGCGCCCTCTGTTTCTAGGTCAAAGAAGAATAGTAATCTGGGAGGGCGAAGTAGCCAATCAAATAACGGTTTTTATACATTCTATGGGTGTGACATCAACAATAATGCACCTGAACATGGCAGACTACGAAGAAGCCATAAAGGAAGCCTTTGGAGTCGACAATTCTACGTTGCTTTTTTTAGTAAATTTAAAGCACAAATTTCACATTTATTTAGTGATATAGCCCTGAATTCATGCCAAGCGATGCCAAATCAGAACCGGTTCGAAGTTTAAGGTCGTGAAATGAGTCGG
>JAUELE010252822.1:0-10765 GCA_031471655.1 Diodora aspera | reverse complement strand
TGCACTTGATCTGTAAGGTGTAGATGTGCATAAATTATGCAAATGACGCAAAAGGCACATTTTTCTGATCCTTGTACTTCGATTTTGTTCCACCCATAACACCATCATTGTTGGAATCTGATGAAACGTTATACATCTGTTGGTGCAGATGTGCTTGTTGCATATCTATGTGAACATTTGCATAAGGCCCTTGCATGAGTGTATGTCAGTGAAATATTCAGTGACAGTTTAGGAAATGATCAAATGCAACACAATTTGTTTTATTGCGATTACATTTCCTTGAAAAGTAGCTGTTCTGCTACTGTTTCAGTTGAGTCCTATCCGGGATTCAAACCTGCTCCCTCAGGGTCGGGCACCCATGGCCAGCACTAAAGATCAGCGATGTAGACCACTCAGTTGCTGAACTTCGTTTTTAGCGAAGCCTCTGTGGCTGAGTGGTCTACATCGCTGATCTAAAATGCTGGCACTTTTTCAACTACACCACCAGGATTGGGGCTTCTCGCTCCGAGTTGAACGAAGGTAAGGTGTGAAAATCTGCCCATCCAGACAGGACTCACACCCACCACACTTAGGCAGCACTCGATTACTGTGTCATCTTGCCCACCTTCACCCAGTGGATAGATAAAAGCAGAGAAACAAAGTTTTGATGATACGTTTATTGATGTGATTCTTCTCGTGTACTACTTCTGTATTTACAAACATTCATGAGATTCAAATTTTATATCAGAAAAATAAATAAATGACAGGACAGTATTCCTGTGTCCCTTGTAAGATCTGGGATGATAAAGAGATGACAGAGTTGCGGTTTCAGACAGAGGATTAAAGACTGAACACATACCCAAGAGAATTTACTCCACAAACCATGAAGATTTTTTTAAATAATTTTTTCTCATTGCACAATAGGACTCAAATCCAAGGATTTGTTGATCCGTTCTAAACCGCCTTAGCTTTTTCCATCCTTTGTTAACTTAAAAATCTAATATATTTTCAGTACTTCTGACAAACATGGCGAGTGATTTTTGGTTTAACATGGTTTTTGGCGATCTTTCAGCACCAGTCTCACCAACATCACTTCGGTGTCGGTATCCGGGTTCCCGTCTCTCCAAGCTGAAAGTGAGGTGTCTGGGTGGGAATCGAACTGCAACCGCCAAGGCTGACAGATTGCTTGACTGACGTGCCATCCTGCGTCCCATATGACATACATACATTCTTTGGACTCAGAAAAGTAAAGTTTACAAAGTGTGATAACGAAGATGTTGGCTCCAAAATAAAAAGAGCCAAATACAAAATCATCATTGTCAACACATTTTACAATCAATCAATAGATGCTAACTGGCAGCAACTCGCCCCACTCTCCTCTCCAAACTTTCAACAATCAGATTATGAAAGCCCTCGACAGTTTGATTTGGCAGTAGTTTCAAAAGTTAAGAGTGAGTGAGTGATTTGGTGTTTTACATGGTTTTCGGCAATCTTTCAGCCATATCGCCACTGTCTCACCAACACCGCGTCAGTGTCGAGGCTCCTGTCTATCCAGGCTGAAAGAGATGTGCCCGGGCAGGTCTCGAACCACAACAGCCAAGACTGGCAGAATGCATGGCCAACGTGCTAACCACTGCACCCCTCAAAAGCTAAGAAATGACACATGAAGAATCTGCATTATCTTGAGAACACAACCCCCAAATAGTGTACCATCAACAATATTAATCTTCAAACCTGGTAACATTAACATAAAACACCCAATCATGTGTACCTTCAGAAATTTGGCTTATGTCATTCAATTCAAGAAGAGAATTATGAAGGATATATGATGTTTAAAATGAATTTCTGGGATGTACCCCTGGCCTTTTTTTGTGCGGAAGACAATTCCCAATCAGTTTCTACATGCTTTTCAGCAACATGTCAGTCATAACATTTAACTTGCATACATTAATGGTCCTTCCAGGTGTAATCTTGGATATGCGAGTCAATGTTATGGCCGAGATATTGCCGAGAGCATTTAAAACATGTAGCACCAAGACTAACATGCTAATTGCTATGGAGTTGAATAAAGCTAAGATTTCACTAATGTGCCTGTGTTTATTTCAATAAAATTAGTCATAAGACAGTTCCATATGTTTGGTTGCAAATGCGACTGTATATACAGCAACTTTCAACTGATTCAGGCTGCGATTTATGTGGCAAGGCTGTGTGGCGAGCTATAGAAAGGTGAAATGTGACAGATGGGCAGGTCTATAGAATTTCTTACTTCACTGAAACGGAATGCAGACGCAGCTGTATAATGTAACCTTAACCAGGGATGTATTTAAGGCAGAGAACAGTCAGTCTTTTAATGACGACAAGCGGTCACATTGACAAGAAACTTTGAAGTTCTAGCTGGTTTGACAGTTGGAAATTTCAGCTCAACGGCAGGTGAATTTTGTCGACTTCCAGCTTTTATCTACATCCATGCTGGCTGAAATGTGTTGGCTGGAAATCTTTCAGTTCAATGTGATGATATTCACAGAGAAAGCTCAAAGAGAGATCAATAGAGAGAAAACTGATACCAATGCATCCCAATTTCTAGTCACCTTCTACGACAATCACGGGGTTACTCGTGGTCCTGTTTTCTTAAAGTGACGCCAAGCAAAACCTGTGCCATACCTATTGACGAGCTCTCTAGTAACAGCAGAGTTGGTGAGCGTTTGATTTTGGATTTTAAAATGTTTTTGACAATCTTTGAGTCATATCACTTGCATCACTTCAGTGTCAGGGTTCAATCCCCGTGTTGAAAGTGAGGTATCCATGTATGATGTGAACAATAATCGCCAAGGCTGGCAGGTTACTGGTTTGAGACGCCCACTTCTGCGCCATCCGGCATCTCCCAAAGCAGAATAAAATTAACGGAAAAATAGGATCATTGCCATAAAAAATACCAATAGGACCATCTCAATACCAATATCTCCATAACAAAATATAATTTCGTAGATGATACAAAAACTAGATGACTTGCGTAATGATAAAATGCAATCCCAAGGGAGATAACTCCATTCTAAATGTACTCCAGCATTAACAGATCTAACAATGTTTAAATTAAAACTACCATGCTACCAACAATGAACACAAAGGTGAAAGTTTCTTTGACTCATGCTAAATAAAAATACATCATGCACTATCTCTCAGCTGAATAATGCTGGAGTGCACGAGTCTGACACGGACGTTTTAGTATCACCTATATAATACATAAATAGATTTATATAGGCATACAATTGCACATGATGAAACACTTGATAAATAATATGAACAAAGATGTATGTCTATCTTAATCTATCTGTACTTCATTACCAGGTAAAAAACTTAAACCTTGCTCTGACATAAGTGACTAACTTCGCAGAAGTCATGTTTGTATTAGTCTACGGTAAAACTTCGAAAATTTCGAACTGCTAAAAATACGAGACATGTAGATTGTTACCTTCAGCAGTTTCCCAAATTTTCAACTTTTCACTTATAGTTTGATGGCAATTTCCAAAATTTTGAATTCTAACTTCATCAAAAATCACTAATTTCCAAAAGTTTGGACACATCAAAATGAAATTATTATTTTTTTGGCTTCGAAAGTTTAGAAGTTTTACTGTAATATACAAAGATTGCCACACATCACAGCAAGAAGGTACTTGCTTAGATTTTGATATTTTTCAGCTTAACTGATTTTGATATAACTCTTTTGATAAAATGATACCTCTTAAATACATGGTTTATGCTTCTTTGGATTTAAACTATTTTGACATGAACCCTCTGGATGCCAGATTATGTGGTGATTTTAGCTGCTGCAGTGCCTTAACTTCCACATTTCGAACATTATGATGTATAAAAGTTATTGCACATGACCTGAACTCCTGAAATATGCAAAACAATTCACCTAATTTGCAAAATGTTGGCAGCCATTTTGAATACTAGTATATCATGAGATTTTGACCATATATTGAGATTTGCTGGCGAAGTAAGGCGACAACAACACCCAAGGGGTTGATGCCTGTCTTGACTACAAACAAAGGAAGACTAGAGTCTGTAGTGTATATATAACACTGCGAGCTTGTGCAGGTACCCACATGCAATCAAATACATTTAGCACTTAAGTGTTGCCACTGCTTTCAGCACTGTTCACCAATATCATGATCAGCATAGTACATAACTTCAAAACCAGAGATCCAAAATGAAGGAAAGATTACACACATCGGGTTAAAATCTCTGGCTACCCTAATAATTTGAAAAGTTTAGTTGTTAGTCAATGACATATAAATTCTCAAAACCTGAATAAAGAATCGGAATAAAATTTACTTTTATAATTTCAATACCCAATTTTACATTTAATGCACCTTTCTGCCACAGATGAAACGAAATCCTGTCTTAGTTACAGTACGGGATTTTCTTATGAGCGAAACAAAAGCTGACTTAAGTGGGATTCGCAACGAAACCCACCAGATTTGACACCAATGTGAGTCAAGTTGTAATGTTCAGAACATAAATATCTCAATAACAATATGATAATGCCACTAAAATAAGCAGAACACTCAGGGCTGTTTTAAGGAGCAACAATAAAGTGAAGAAACAAAAAACCTTGAACAAAACAATCAATCATTTAAACCCAATATAATTTTTTTAAATATGGATAGTTGAGACTATTCCAATCCCTCGATTGAATTTTTTGATGAACTCAAAATAAAACATTCAAAATAAATATGTTTCCGAGATTCTGAATAAGCGGTCCAAACGTATGATGAAAACAGTCCACTTTGGCCAATGTTTAACTAAAATTATGAATCTTCCATATGAATTTTACATATGAAATTCTGATGACAGCTGAAATATTTTGGTTGTGTGAGCATGAGATTAAACCGTTTCAAAACTGTTTCCCTCGCTGTCTCGCTCTGGAATTGCTGTCAGCGGCTGCTTTCTGCTCGTTCTCGACCCGGCGCTGTCCTCCGATTCAAACACATCATCAACATACTCGTTGAGTAAGCGCCTCTTGGGACGGTACAGCCAGGGTATTCGCTGGTGTCGAACAGACTGGAAGCTGGAAGATGTCTGCTCTGGGGGACACCTGTTGTTAGCGGGCGGAGCAAAGTGACGAATCTGTCGAATCACAACATACCCACTGTCTGTGTCATCTGTAACCAAAACAGAAATTAGTTACATGAAAATCTGTGAAGCAATAAACATGTGCATTTATATTTTCAAGGTTTTCAGCTACGGTATCTTCACCACAATGTCCTATGATGCAATGTCCTATAGTGTATGGACCACAATGGGTATTAGCAACTTTGTATAATATTACCATTTAATATCTGTATTATCTAATCATCCAGAGCGACATGTATACTATAATACATGTTGCCCAGTCTCACTATCTGACGTACATCACATAATATCAGGCTCAACAAGAGTCACTCAACAAAAGACTTTATATTCAACATTTTTCATTAATTCATTTCTTGCAACATAGCCAAAAATGTAGACTGGCTGTAGTCTATGAAATTTATTATTTTATTCTTTTTATGTATTTTTTCACAGAGTATATATATATATATTTATTGTACAGAACTTTGTGTCTCCTCAGCCGAATTTCAGCTATCCCCAGACTTGCATTTTTATAGACTTGCAAAGTCTCTTAAGAAACAATTAGTCTCTTAAGAAACAAAATTACAGGGTCTGTCAGACAGACTACCAAACTTTATAGACTAACATTTAGTCTATGAAATATAGTTCTTTATAAATATAACACATGATATGTCATTAATAAAAATTAAATATACCGGTACTGCACTTGATTTGTAGACTGGCAAAAGGCTTTTAAAATGAATTTATTAATTAATGAAGCTAGACTTGATTTGTAGACTGGCAAAAGGCTTTTAAAATGAATTTATTAATTAATGAAAAAATAATTCCACAGTCATGGAGCAGGACTACAAACTTTACAGTAATAAGAGATAAGAAGAAAATCACACAAAATGTAATTTTTATTTAACAGGGAACGTTAGTAACGAGGCATATACAGTACTTAGCCAAATGGAAGAACTTAAATTTCAAATTTTCATCATTGCTATATTTAGTTTTATCGCAGTCAAGGCGTCCCTATTGAGGTCACATTAACATTCAAAAACCTCTTCACATTACAATGCCATTTCCTGTCTCCTTTATATCAGTGCTCCACAAAACTCAACCCCTCGCAGTACTTCATACACCTGTTCACAAATGCACACCAATCTTGATTAAAGCTCTTCATTATTATTTGAAATAACCTAATGCAATATTTTAGCTATATCAGGGCAATGTAAACCTGTTCACAACTGCACATCAATCTCGATAAAAGCTTGTCATTATTATTTGAAATATCCTGATGCAGTATTTTATCTATATCAGGGCAATGTAAACCTGTTCACAACTGCACACCAATCTTGATTAAAGCTCGTCATTATTATTTGAAATATCCTGATGCAATATATTAGCTATATCAGGGCAATGTAAACCTGTTCACAAATGCACACCAATCTCGATTAAACTAGTAAAGCTCGTCATTATTATTTGAAATATCTTGATGCAATATTTTAGCTAAATCAAGGCAATGTAAACCTGTTGAATGTTCACAATTGCCCACCAATCTCAATTAAAGCTTGTCATTATTATTTGAAATATCCTAATGCAATATTTTAGCTATATCAGGGCAATGTAAACCTGTTCACAACTGCACACCAATCTTGATTAAAGCCTGTCATTATAGAAATATCCTGATGCAATATTTTACCTATATCAGGGCAATGAAGCAAGAAAGACAGCCAACAGCTTGGATCTCCAATTGATGTTAGAAACTAAAAGGAATTCCCGGGGTTCTGGGGTATTTGTCTGTAGTAATTTAGTCAAAGGACCCTTTAAGTCAATGACAGGAACCCTAGGTATAGCTTCATTCTGAAGTTTTAACACTGATCTGAGTGTGTACTTTAAAATTCTGTGGACATTTTGCTATGTCAGCAGCCAACTAACCCCTAAAATAAATTGAAAAGTAGTGAAATTTATATAAAAATACTGACAATGCACAATTTTGCATGTTGATTTTTCAAACTTTTCCTGAGGACATGCCCCGAAACCCCCAAGAAAATTATATCTTCCATGAACTATGCTGGGTCCCCCCTCTCACACAAATCCTACATCCGAAGCGGAATTAAGCATCAAATAATTCAGAAATAAATCTATGAATCCAAACCTCCAAGAATAGACTCAAAGACATTAAATGTTGCATGGGCAATCCTTTAGCCACAATGTCATAAGCAAGGCATACTTAAGTCTTAACAGGAGGAGAGTGTTTAAAAATAGATGAAAAATAAAGATACTGATCCCCTATTAGTAATGTTCAGAAAAAGGATTGGGTTCCTATTCTCTGAGTAACATCATGTCGCTTTCCAGAAACATCACAAGGGTCCAAAAAAAAAAAATGGAAACAAATTATATAAATATTTAAGTTTATATATTTTTGCAAGAAAACTGAAAATAATCTGTAACAAAACTAAAATTACAGAAGTCAATTTTTTAGTCTGCACCTTCTGAAAGCAAATATCATGTTCCATCAACCTCTTAAATTCTACTTCTGAATTTAAGGGTTATACAACCTTTAAAGAGAAGATACATTATGCAAATTTAACTTCCTCTCCCAGCTCAACAGGAAGCAATACAGACCTCTCAGATTTAATTTTGTCCCATCTCGACCAAATGTGTATCTAAAGCAAGTCTCCAAACAATTCTCACCAGCTCCTAACAAACAAATGCAAACCTGAGTAAAGAACGATATTCTCTGGCGGATTATTTGTCTGGTGTAGCGCCCCCTATCCAGTTGTATCCAGTGTCTCAAAGAAAATCTTTTGTGAAGGACAAAGCCCCATCATAAAGCCCTCTTCCTGTTTCTGTCTTTGGACACCCCATTGCCAAGTTTGACTAACTGCTACATACAAAGCCGACCATTCATCTGCTTTCTTGGCAAGAGTCAAAGGTGACATACTTCAGTGGCACTTCTTATGAAAGGCGTGCATTCCACTCAAATTGGAGGGAAAATTTGTCGTTCTCATTACCACTGATATATTTGTTAGAAAAAGCGAGACTATTGTGCATCATGTTTGACACTACAGAGTTTCGTATATATACTGCTCAAAAGAATTTTAGGGACAACCAAACTGATAATACTATTTTATTAACAAGAAGCAGGGTAATTTTTGTTGGGGTTCGCATCGCAGTTTGCTAGTCAATTTCAGCTGATTGCTAATCAATTGCTCATAAAATTCTGATCAATTTGCCCCAAATGCTAATCATTTTCATCTGAATGTGTAAAACTGTGAATCAAAAATTTAAAACAAAAAATACCCTGAGAAGCAGTAAATCCGAAATTCACATAACATGGCACACATACATGTCACGTGACAGTGTGTGCATGTTAAAAGTGACAATTATGAATATGTGCAAATGCTGCATGTGCCAATCCATCATGAATTTCAAATTTTGAGGAACATTTCATGTGAAGCAAATTTGCCCAGAATTTAATAACCTTGGCATTTAATTTTCATTTGACTTAAGGTAACTGGTCAATTCAAGTAGTAACAATATTGCATGAAAACACCATTTCTTTAAATCTGATCCTATGGATAATTCAACAATCACTTTTTCGTTGTTTTTTTACCACAAGCATGGGATTGCTTGGCACCAATATTTCAGTAGGGCCAAACAAAACAAAAATGAAATGGAAATACATTTTAGTTAGAAAAAGCAGCCTGTTACATTTAATTTCACCTTTAAAATTTTGTATATAATTCTGTATTTTGTGCTACAATCTTAAGAAATGCCATCCTGTCATAAACAAGGTTGAATGATAGCCCTGCACCATGACTGTGAAATCAAATTTATTTTTAAATTTTGTTTTTCAAGATTTATGTAAGTCTAGTTTCTTATTGAAGCAAGTCTAGGTTCCTTGATATGAAAAGAGCAGAGGAGAGAAGGCTCCTTTTCAGCAAACAGAAAATAATGAAAACTGTCGTTTTTTTGTGGATGGATAAGTTTCCATATAGACTAAGTGTTAGTCTGTCTCACAGACCCTGAATAACTAATTTTATCCAATGCCGGCCTCAGTTTAGCAAGTCTAGATAAAACCAAATTCTGGAATTAAACTCGTCTCTGGGCTGCTTTAGAATAGTCTAGATAGTTAAATGAGTAAACATGAATATTTATAACTTTCTGTATAAAATGACAAGGGGGAAATAAAGTCTTATAAATTATATAATACATGTATTCTTTAAACATTTATCACCTACAAACTGACACAGCCATCGAATCACCCAGACACATGAGCTTAAATAAAATCACCCTGGACTGGGAACACAGGATGTGGAAGGGGAACAGCTCGTATTACAACCTGTCACCCTGTTTCCTTATAAATGATAAATACAGCAATCTGTTAGGGCCCACAACACAATAGCCAGGAGAATTATCAAGATTAAGGAATGTTTGTGAAATGTGCTACAAACACAGACGAGGAAGCATGGCTCAATGAACATGTAGGACACAAGAAGAACTGGATGATTACATGCTCTAACTGGTTACGCACTTGTGTCAAGGAGACAAATCACGAATCACGACTCCCTGCCAAGATAATAGGACAAGTTGACACTCTCACAGAACACACATTGCAATCTTCATTTCTTAGATTTTAGATAATTCTTTTGTTATTTCTTGGAAAATCTTGTTACAAAGTCTCAGAGTTCAGAAACAAATGATTTAAAACACAACCACAGTTATAGACTAACATTTAGTCCCAGAAATAAGTCTAATCTACCAAAATTATTTACATAAAATAATAATTTACTAAATCCAGAAAAGGAGCCCAGGGATATTCCTAATTTCTGGCTAGAGCTGAACATTTCTAGACTTGCTAAATATCTAGCCTTGGACAGGCTCCATTTTCTTTGTATGCTCGAGGGTCTGAGAGACAGACCACCACAATTATAAAAGTCTCAGAACATGGTATTTTCTGTTCTAAAATCTATGATTAGCATTTTAGTTTTTACACTACCAAACATAAATGATTAGCATTTGGCCCAATTGATTAGCAACCAACCAAATTGACTAGCAAACTGTCATGCGAACATGAACACATATATAGTTACTGGCATACTTCTTACAATTGCATCTTAAATGAGAAGGTTCTTCTTCACATAGTTGGTAGTACCATCATGAATGAGACTTCATGAATTCATCCACATGACAGATTTGCAGGGTTTTGCTTGAGGGGAGGGGGGCATTTCCACCCCTTCAAGCTTCAACCAATTTCCACCAATATTAACTAATTTATTAACTTTATGTCCCCTTCTATTTCTCAATATACTGAATCCCCTCTCCCCATTGCCTCCTAAAACATAACCATGTGGCAGCACTACATAACACTTCATGTAGAAATGCCGAAAACGGCAGAAAACCGTGCTGAATCCCCTCCTGCGGGAAGCGAAATCACAATCGTTAGGCCAAAAGGTCGATGCTCAACCAACTGAGTTACCCTGCCGCCAAGTGCTGTATGCAAGATCAGGGATGTATTTAAGACAGAGAACAGCCAGTTGTTTTAAGATGACAGGCAGTCAAATTGAAAAGAAAGTTTAGATTTTGAAGTGAGTGAGTGAAATTGATTTTTACATTGCAGGGGGCAATATTTCAGCCATAGCACAATGTGATGTGCAAGAAGCACATCAGGAAAAGGGACAAC
>JAUELE010252801.1:0-10769 GCA_031471655.1 Diodora aspera | reverse complement strand
GTGAAAGTAAACTAAGGGGGGTAGTTCTAAACTTGGTTTGATATTAACCCCCCACCCCGGTAATAGTAACCTAGGTTCGAATTACCCCCGGTAATAATATCCTAAGTTACTATTACTGGGGGGGGGGGGTTAATAGTAATAGGGGGTAAAAGTAAACTGCTATACCGGAAACCACCCATCTGAACGAAAATGCTGCCAATTGGCATTGATCCCTGGCCACGCCCACATTTGAGGGGTGGGGGACCCTCAAAAGGCACAACTACACTATCTACCCATTATGTGTCTGAAGTTTCATGAAAAAATTTTCAATACCTCCAGAGATAAGCTCCGGAAACAAACATGCTCCTTTTTGGCCTTGACCCCCCTGCCACGCCCACATTTGAGGGGTAGGGGATTTGTGACCCTCAAAAGGCACATCTATTTGCTTTTCAACAACACACCCCTCTCCCTCAACCTAATGATGTCACTTATATTAGTCTTTTTCTGTTTCTTACAAAACTAAATTACAGAGATGATAATGTGTTTCCAAGCCTTTACACAACAATACAATGAAGTCTTCTTGTCGGTATTTTCAAGGCAATAGTAAACAAAGCAACAGTTAACTGTTATCAGTCCCATGTTGATGTAGTCGGGGCTGGTTTGGGGATCCGCGGGGCGCAATTGAAGTTTACTTTGGCGTAGCCTAATTGGAGAATATCTGAGGGCCCCTAGTAAGGGCAACGGGCACAGAACCCAAATAAAAGCAAACCAAATAATAAAAAGAAAGAAAGCAACACACACACACACACACACACACACACACACACACACACACACATATAGATTATCATAACGCGGGGCCCCTGTAGACATGGGGCCAAATTTGGAGCAATCGGTCCTATCGGCTTATAACCGGGCCAAGTAGGAGTCGAGCAGGCATGACGATTCCAACCGGACATTTTAAGTCCATTGATGGACATAATCGTGACATAACATTTAGATTTAGGGTCATGGAACTTCATGAACTAGCTAGAGCCATCTTTACAACAAAAAGGCATGAGAAAACAAAAGGTAGGGCGACTGGAGGGGACGATAGTTCCGAGGGACAGTTCCGTGATCAGAGGGCCGTGAAAAGTGACAGGATGTGACGGTAATGATCACCATTACGACGATGTTCATACACATAACGACAACGACGATAGTAATGTTACAACTAAAAGATTTACTTACACTTACACTGGGCAGGTGAAAGACGACGAACATTGCACATGTGAGCAACATCAAAGTCAACACGGCGCTGATTGCCTTCATCCCGTTTCACTCGACTGACTCACTTCATCTGTAAGCAAGAGGATATTACTAATACAAGTTATAACATAACCATTAATATAAATATTTCTTAAAGGCCTTAGTGCATTGAAATACATTAACGGCGAGGTTGCAATAGAACTGACAGTTTCGTCATTACCAATCAAACGCCAGGACACAGCCAGCCAATAGTGTTTATGGTTACAATAATAGTTGAACAGGGGACAGCTCCAACCTAGTTCCCGTGAAAAGACTGCGCTTACGGGCCGTTCTAGCTACACTATGTTGCCCAAGGTGACACCACTGACATTGCCAGTAGAGCGTGGCGTAAGCGCAGTCTTTGAACGGGAACCAGGTTGGTGCAATACAGCTCTATCCGGCGACTTTCACCTGGCGAGCTGTGCACATCACAGAAGAGTTATTGAAGTGATTACTGTGGCAACGTGCTCTTGTGGCAATGACTGAAAAGTATACCTAGCCGTGAAATAAACAAAATATTTTAAAGCTAAAACTTAACTATATACTTTCTAAGGAAATGTTTCTGTTACCTTATTCAAACTGAACGTGAATTCATTCCAGGACAAATAAGCTGCCCAAAGCGATAACTAACAAAACACTATGGTTATGAAACGATGGTTTCCGAATGTATTTAAAGTATGTAATAATGCAATATGCATGAGATGGAAGACCACCATATGAAATGTCAGCAAATGTCATCCTGCAATTATTTTCCCGGTATAGATCAATTCGCCATCGGAGCGCGGTACATACAAAAGGTTTCCTGTATACTGGTGTGAAAAAAATACGGGATGTCTATGGCAATGGTTCTTCAAGAGCATGCGCAAACGATGCCATCAGATTGTCAGAAACTGTGGCGGGAACACTTACTACTGATATGCCAGTGACTCTGTCTAAGTTATGTGTACTATAAACGCGGTTGTTCCCAGGTTATTTTATACGTTTTGCAGTGATCCCTGGTTTCCCTTCATCATGCGAGACGCTGATGCTGATATTTACACTCAAATTGCGCCTCATCCATACGGCAGCATGGTCAAAGCGCTCAACATTATGACCCCAGTCATTGGAACAATGAACCATCCACACTATTCGTCAACTCCCAGGGGAGTATACAACCCAAGCTGCCAGTTAGGCATTAGAAGGTTAAGTGTCACATTACCACCGCTTGCGACCAGGTACCCAGTTTTAGATGGGAGGAATGAGGCAATTTACGAGTAAACTCACCAAGGTGACACCACTAACATTGTCAATGTCTCAGTGAGAGGTAGGGGCGAACCCTTGAAGGCCCGAAAGCTTTCCAAAGCCAGCCGATCACCCATCCAACTACTCTGCGGGCTCGACGTTGCTGTACTTCGCAAGCTCGTTACCTTCGTGCGGTGCATGGGTCAACTCACCTCACAAAGTGCTATGCTTTGTTGTTGGTAATCATTCTATTATGGCTTGGTTTTCGAAACGTCTTGAGCTTGTACATTTGACAATACTATATTAATAGGTAAAAGGATTTGGCATTGGAATGAAAGTATATAGTGACTGGTCACCTACTCGAACAGGACCAGAACGCCACAAATTACACAATGAATGAGATACGTGTTACACATGCACACTTAGCTATCTCATGCCAAGCCAGCCGATTGTTGAATATGCAAACAGACTAACCACCTTCATTTTGGATTTGTAAATGACATCTACAAAGAGAAAACGTATATTCATATAACTGACGATGTTTGAAACATGTTCTATCTAAGAAGGAACGTTGATCTGGTTTTAGTACTGCCTGGCTTATATTGCCTGCATGCAGCAAAGATACAGTGTCTCTGTGATGCGGCAACAAGTCCTGTTGATTGCTTCCTGGTATTGGTGTCTGTCTACTTGAATTAAACCTGGAATGTGTGTACAGCATTACATTAGTCATGTTTCCTTTGAGCACGGAGCTGATAGATCATAGTCTGGGACATAATTCTTTATTCGTCCCTGCAGACACTTGCTTGCAACTAACACTGCAACAGGTTAACGGGCATTTTAGTGTCGGCACGAGGATTAAAAGACTATAAAATATATTTAAAGCCGCAATATTTTTCAAGAACTTCTTTCATATGTGTCCATTAAGATTAATGAGAAAAATCATAACATAAACACAGCCTAATAGTCTAAACGCAGGCTACAATAAGGGTTATGGAAAATGGGACATTTGGATGTTCCGAGGAACATCTGTTCTTGCGCTTTATTTAATATACTGGGTAGCAAAAGAAACGCTGCATTGCTGAAAGAGTGGAGGTGTTTTGATTGAAGATTGATAAGAAAACGAAATCGACGCAATTTGTACATACCAATCATCTTAATGTGGAAATGGCACTGTTACATGTGAAAAGGTACATCTCTACACTATTCTTTAGTGTCGTTGGTGTTCGTAGCATCCAGTAGCGCGTATATGACCCACGATCATTGGTCAGAACAGTGCACCTGTGTCTCATGGATTGGAAGAGACGCTCTGGGGTGTTTGATGACGTGCAGTGTTCTCTCCCCACACCACCACAGAGCAGTATCTAGGGATAACTATGGGTCATAACTCTTGGTCCTCTCTAACACCATGCTCTTGCTAATGTCGGAGAGACACATACACATACCTTAGTGACTTCGGCTCCAGCAATCTATTTGTGTTTTCATTAAAGTTTGACACGTGGTCAACATCAAGGCTTTTCTTTCCCAAAACAACACTGGGAACGATAGATAAGCAATGAAATAGGTACATATCACGATTAATTCAATTCAATTCAATGCTTTATTGTGTGAAGGCCACCGGCCCGTACACAGGTATATTGCATTACCAATGACATCAATAGTGGCATGCGCATACATCAGTACACACCTGCACAGAACATTGAAAAGGTATTCGTGTAAAGGTGAAACGCACTCGTGAAAAATGTTACTGCAGGGATACTCCACAGTTTTATCCCATGAATAGTATTAATTGACCAACGATCACACATCACGATTGATGCACCAAATATATAACATGTGTGTTACTCTAAAATGTCTTTCAATTGTCATTCTTTCCTTTGTCATGCCCGGTCCCAAAGTGAGTAATCGTCTTGTACAGATTAGTGTCAAGATATTGGGCACACATTCAACAGAACGATGTGACGTGTCACTATTTTTATCCAGCCAAGTATTAAACTCCGTACAGCGGACTTTAACGTTCAAGCTTGAGAGGGGAAGAGGCATAGTGAGGAGTTTGAGCCAGTGTCAACATGAATTTGTCTGAATCTACCAGGAATTGGAGCTACAACGTGTCTTACTTATGTCTATTCTACAGTTATTTGTGGTATATGTATATGTAACGCAGAATGCACCAAGCATATTTCATGCTCGGGAACACGTATCCAACTTCAAATAAAATCAAGTGACGTTTTACACGAGATATTTTATGTTATCCATCGAGAAGAAAACCTATATTGACGATCAGAAAAAAGTACACCGAAACATTGTTTGGTCATAAACGAGTTACCTCTAATGCTGTTTGGGAACAACCCTGTTGACATTTAATGGTGATTATTGTCTATATCAGATTTGATATGTCGTCAAATGCTTATACCTTCGAAGTAAAAGTTTTGCATCACCTTGTGTTTTTGTCTTTTTCATCATTCCCCAAAACTGATCGGTATACTTTCTTTTGATCGTCAGTATATGTTTCTGGACAAGGTAGAGACCGACGTGGTGGATATATTATCCTCGGCCTTACCAAGTTAGAGGGCAGGCATAGAGAAGTCAGTCCCTCACATCAACAATTGCGAGGACACTATGTGACATATCCGTATAAAATGTGGCGCACATCAGTTATGCCTTGATAAGTGCCCTTGCTATTTCGAAATAACTATCAGTATAATTATTGCTGGTTCTATGAAAAATATTTCCGAAAACGGGCCATATATAGGAAATAAGGTCGTGTCAAAGGTAATAGGGTCAAATGGCACATGTATCGACGTAAACTCCACACAGTGGTGGCATGCGGTACGTAGAGGAAATGCTGCGAGCAGTTCGGGAAGTTAAACCTCGGGGATGCAAATTATCATGTCTGCTTGGTATGCTTGTACCGAAAAGAAATTATTGAAAATTCAGAAAGCAGTATCGAGACGCTCGATCAGGCTTGGTGAAGCAGTCCCGAATACATAGTTCAAAAGAACGACTGGGTTCCGGAAGACTGACAAGACCTCGTTCATGTGAGGATCCACCGCGTCAACTGCTCCCTTTTTAGGTACGATAAGATGTGACTAATAAGTTGTGAATCTTTACTGCCATTCATTGCATCTTTGATTAACACTGTTTCCAAGAGCGCAAGCGCTGTACCCCCAATTTACGAGAGTTTACGAGCGGTTACGCCACACCGAACTGGTCGCCACACCTAAAAAGTCGCCACAAATTAGCCTAAAAAGAAGAAACCAGCGACCATTTACGATCGATGTTGTCGTACAAAATATTTCATAAGTAAATACATTAATTTGTAGGCCTTAATATACCAGTAGTAATAATCTCTACAAATGTACGTTGTGTCTGCGCTGTCTGATGACGATGGGACGTACTTTCAGTCAACTGTGAGGACATGTCATTCCTCAACACAACAAACAACGACGATAATAATAATAATGAATACAAATGCTGAATGTGCACCTATTTCACCAACGAAAACAAATAATAAGTATCATAGTACAAATTGTATTCTTGGACGTAGATCTAACTTTTGGCGACCAGTTCGGTGTACCACGTTACACCTGGAGTTCTGCCTGGAAGGACGTCGTTGACCCAGACAGAAGTATATCACTCCATGACACCGGTTCCTAGAAAACGGTTTTGTAACTATGACGACCTTTCGGTGCAATATCGAATCACACTAAATTTTTAAGACTCGCTATAATTCGAAGTACATGTAATTACATACGTACGGTTACATACGACAGGTTTATAAGTTACATTTATATTTGCTTCATTATATCAATGTCTTTACATTCGCGAGTATAAAGTATGTTTAACTTAAAACATGATAACATGCTGTGATCTGATGATGTGTCGTTCTAAGTGTATCCACTACGACCATATCTTCATCCATCCATAGACGCACGCACACTCACACGCAAACACAGGGACAGCCTCTCTCGCTCAGGCACATACACACACGCACACACCAACACACACAGACAATACTTACCTGTCAAAGACAATCCCAGGTAAGTCAGTCACACATTGACCTGCGCCCAGGTAAACGAGTCGCTGTGAAACTAGCCACTCAGAGCTTTTAACCCAGAATCCGAACACACCTTGACAGCACACTGCATCAGAAGCATCTACGAGCAAGTTGCATGAGCAGCCCTCGAGCACAATACAAGTGTTGGTGAGACAGTGGCTTGACGACAGGAACTCTTTTAAACCGACTCTTCACTTTATGTAATTAGTAGAAGCATCCGTGCAGTCTTCAACACTAACTACTATTTCTGCTACGTCCATTTTTTACTCAGGGCTGGGAAAACATTCAGATATTCCCCTTATTTACCGTCATGCCCATGCGCATAACTTCCTGTTGGATGCGGACTTGCAGAGCGTACTTGCTTACTATAGAGACACGTTCTGTTAATGACTGCTGTCAAATATCACAACAGTCGAAAGAGGAGTGCTGGAATACCGACACGTGAAAGATGATAATACTGTACAGTTTAGCCGCGGCAAGTAAGGAGCACCGAAAGCGCTCAATGATGGCGCTACTTGTGTGATTCCATTAACTTACAACTCAACATAACCTCTGGTCTTTTATCAAAGCCCTATGCCTGTACAGTTCCTTGAATACATGTAAGTAGACTAAAAAATAGTCTATGAAATGTTTTTAATTATTTTAGTATATTTAATTTGTATTCCTTCAAGAGCCCTGCTCCCACAATGCACAGTTTCACGTGGAATAGAAGCTAGCTAGACTTGCTTTACTTTAGTAGACTAAAGGCTATAAATATGAAACTATGAAATTAACAAAATTCCACCATCGTGGGGCCCGACTAACATGTAAGATAAGAGGCATGTTATTATATCTGGGATTACACTGCCAAGAAGAGATGGCTCTGTATAGAGTAAGACGTTCAATTTTCTATGCTTTAACAAACGTCTACATGATCTCAAAATTGACTGTCACCAATCCGTATTCTTTGTGACAGCTAAAATTGAAGAGGGGGTTGAACTCATCGTCCACGCTACTTTCTCACACGGATCATTTGTTATAATGTCCCACCAGGACGCCATACAGTCTCTAAACTGAATTCAACCATTCTTTTATTAAACCAATTTCACGAAGATTGTCTAAATTCCCAAGGATCATTAAAAGCAATGTAAAACAGTAAAGCAAAAACACCATATTTATTTATAATGTTCTATCTTTTAAATACCATTGTATTGTTCACATGTATCACAATGTGGTGTTCTAAAAAACATATAACCCCTCATTATAAATACTACCACTGTCACCCTTATTCCTAATCTGCTGTTGTTTTTTTATACTGCCACGGACTCCTGACAAATCGAGCTCCGTTATATATCACACGCTGTTTTCCATCTCGGATGAAAATCTGAGGCTTTTAAGAGTCAGAGTGATCTTACGAGTTGGAGACTTATTTATATATGGAATGGGATTTTTACACTAGACGACTAATGACGAGCTAAGTGTTGCCTAAATGCTGGTCACAATCAGATTTCAATGCCGGCATTATCATGGTATTCGTAGTTTGGTGAAATACTTGCATTGTTTAAGATTGTGACCTTGGAGAGGTATTGCACCTCTGTGAGAAAATTATTGCAAGAAAACAAAATAATATATATATACATACGCCTTGATGTCGGAACTAGTGTCTACACCCGAATGCCTTTACGTTACTTGAAACCTGGTGTTGAAGATTTATAAATGCATTCCGCACTGAACTAAGAAATTTCGCACGTGTACATTGTGAATAATGAGCGATACCAACTGCTAAAATAAGAATTTATTGCTTTTTACGAAAAGGCAAACCAAGATAGTGATGAGTTTATGTTCCACAGGTGTACCAACAAAGGTCATGGTTGCCAGTTACACATCTGATTCTGTAACAGCAACTATAGGGAATTTAATATAAATAGATACCTTTAAACGATAATGCTGCTGGTGGCGTATTAAGATACGAGGGCTAAACATTCTTCTGACTTTTATATTGTGTTTATATTTGTTGTCATTTATTCCTCTACATTTCAATTTGACAGGGTCTTTAGTGACTGCATGCAGTATCTTTAAAGTGGGGACGTGGTCAAATTCAGTGTTTTCTTTTCCAAAAATAACTTATGAAACGATACATATATATGGAATTAGGTACATACCACGAATAATGCACACATGATATAGCATATAAAGTAATAACGTTATCTATTTTCTGAGACCCATGCCATTTAATAGAAGAACAAATGCATTCCGATCTTTCCGACAGAATCTTGAAAATATTGGTAAACCTTCGGAAACGTTACATTTGCATTCGGCTCATATTCGGAAGCATTCGAAACTCGACGAAACATTCTTCGGTAAAAATGTTCAGAAAGACGCCGGCTATGTGAAAGTTAAAAATATGTCCATTTGCATCTGCCGGGACTAAGGGAATACGGCGTTATTTAATTGGGCATACACTTTTACAATGTATGATTTACAGTGTGTGTTATTTATTTCACACAGATAGCACCAGACCTATTTTAGCCTTTGGGAGCAAGTATCCAACTTTGAATGGTAAAGACTTGTCACTTCACACAGGTGGTTCGGATTGTGTGTATTGGGGGGGGGGGGGTTTAAAAACTCATTCTGATTATTTCTTATTTTCAGATACAAAAAGGATATTTCAAGGGGACACCATTTATTTTTCACCGCCATCTCTAACCCACCAACTGGTGCACAACGACTAACTCTGTAAGGAGACATCGTGAAACACTAGCCAGATCTCGGTGACTGGAACAGCTATGTATAATCGTGGTTATTGACACATCTTCCTGAAGATCTGCAGTCTTCATACACACGCCACATAACTCACGGAGACTGTGTTTATCCACAGATGCGAATTTACAAATGCGACTATAAGTAGCTTGTTATTAGCAGTTTTTGGAACTACAAGCAACACACGACTCACTTACTGGGAATTTGTTTCTCGTGGTTTTGTTTCTCTAGTAGTCATAAGGTTGCTAGGAGAAACTATTGCTTTTCTATACTTGAATGTTCAGGAGAGCTTTAACAGCCCAATGGTCGTCAGTTTCTCTCCAGGGTTATGTTAATGTTATCAAATGAGGAAGTACATTTTGATGATCCGTGCCAAATAGTTTTAAGCTGCTCAAACGCTGCCGTTTACAACCGAAAATATTTGGACCTGTGGAGATTATTGCTAAAGAAAACGAAGAAATGATATGTGCATGAGCGTCTGGTTTGAATTATACCGAGAAGGTATGTGGGGAAGATAAAACGATGAAGGTCAGACTTGTCTGTATGATAAATTATCTACTGTAGTAACATAATGAATTTATTTATACATTTAGGATTCGCTTTAAACCCCGCGTATCCGAGTAGGTCTATTATTAAAGGGTTTACAGGACCCCAGTGCTCCACGTGAAATTGGGGATCAGGGCCTTTTTTCACAAAATAATCTTAGCGCCAAATAGATCGTAAACTCTTAAGATCAACTTTTTAATCTGGCTATATCTGCCATTCAATTAGAGAAGATAGTCCTGATAATGACCCAAGATTGTTTTGGGCAACAGGAATAATTTACTGCTGTGCTGATTTTAAAATTGGGGGAGTATAATTTAGATTGGTTATAACTAAGATCGTTTGGTGGAACGGGGTATTGTACTTTCCTATTTTTATCTGGTCCCTTCAAGAGGCGCGTTCTTCCACGAGCTACATTTTAGTCCTCTTTAATGTCCTCAGAAGATACATGTTTGTCAAATCCATGAATCAACGCGAAGAAACTTAGCCGCATTGTATTCTCTGATGACGACACTGTACTGTCGAGCCTACCTCGCACGGGTAGGTAAGAAAATGTGTTCCAGAGGAGCAATGTCTTTCTTGCTCTCTCTTTACATATATACTGACGTCCAAAAGAAAGTATACCAAATGATTTCAATTATTTTCCCTTACGTCTTTCTGCCACAGTTAATCAAAAGGATGCTTGGATTTCGGTGAGTGTAATTTGATTGACATTATCTCATTCATAAACCTTCCAAGTCTTGAAGGAATATCTCTTGTATATCCAAGCATTTGTGAATTTATTCACTAGTCTCTCAAAATCTTGGTATACATATACTTTCTTTTGGACGTCAGTATATATACACTCTTCAAAAAACAAATAGGGGATATATTGGAATTTCAAGGTAAATAACAAAATAATGATTTTGTTTTGGATACAATCACCGACTGCAATGAAGATAACATG
>JAUELE010252790.1:0-10769 GCA_031471655.1 Diodora aspera | reverse complement strand
AGAATTTTAACCATAAACGTGGGGAGATAACTCCAAAACACATAAATATATACTACTATCCGCGAGACTACTATTTGTGCATTATGTTAGAAATGGACTTTTTGTGTAAATTTCAAGGTCATGCTAAAGTCGTAAATGACATTTCTGAGACTGACAACCTTTTTTTTCTTATTTAGTATCTAAGGACTGACAGATTCCAACTGGTTGTCATCTTCTACTAAAAAAGTTTAACGAACATTAAAAATCCGGTCTTGGCCTCCAGACTATGTATCCTACTTTGATTAAAACAGAGAAAAACCCTAAAAATAAGTTAATAACAGATATATAGTATCCATTGCATAAAAGATAGTTATTACATTTAATATTTTTAAATCCCAAATATGTGTTTGCGGAATGTTAAATGAATTAATGTGATAATTAAATAATTTTTTTGTCTGGACATGAATTTTCTGTTGTCTGTTTGAGGTTATAAACCGTCGGGGGAGTTTTCATCTGGGCAACAGGGTCTCTGACAGGGGGAATGCCAGCCCCTGCTCCCTCTCACTTGGTCATTGCTCTAGACTCAGTTGAAGGGCTAGAAATGAAGTTCTGATATTGGCATGGAATACCTTCCCAATCGTTACAATTTGATACAGATCCTGTCTCAGTAAAAGCGATATCCTTTTGTTTCAAACAATACATGTTACATGTATCTCAAAGCGATGTTAGATGTGAAATGCTTTTAAAAGACTTGACGTGCAACATGTTTTGCAGACATCCTAATCAGATTAAAAGAAGAGACTCCCGAGTGACAGCGCATGCTGCTTTGGTTCAAATATGGCTACACAATCCTCTCAAAAGGTTAATAACAGTGCAGAATACTTATCGATTATTCCATTGGTTTACAGAAACTGATGAGCAAGGAAAAACATTTTCAATATTATTGTTGCGTTGTTAAGTCTATGTTTCGATAGCCATTGGAGGAAAAGTATCATACTTTCAGATAGGGTACATGGATATGCTTTTTGGTCAAATGACAGTATATAGATGTGTATTTGCTTGTCTTAAACTTCACCCGTTACAAGTGTTCTAATACCACTAAATTCTGTGTTTGAAAAATGAATATGCTGCATGAATATTTGACAGTAACATGGTTTTAAATATCGGAAGAGATATGTTGGGGATGTTTTATTCAACAAGCGAATTACATCGACTCTGGTCATAAAACCTGCCAATCCCATTTTCCAACAGTCTCCTCATTTCTCCAGAAGGTGGATTTCTCTGCCTATCGACTTTATGCTGATTATTGCGCCTGTTTATTACGCGTATGACTGAGACAGGAAATATAGATGGTGGTTTTACCGACCTTCCACTGAAATTGCTTCCTGGAAATAAAAGTTGTTTCCAAGAACACCATCTGTCACCGTATTATCTCTGCCGTGCTGGAACTTCTTGTGCCACGGTGACCAAACCCGACATTAGAATCCTTCTCATCGACATCACTGAACATCAGGATATACCGGCATTCTCCCACAGCAAAATTTTAAAATGCCCTATCAACTGTTCATCCATGTATAACAGAACGTTTAAAATCTGATTTGACTGGTACATATTGAAATCTGCAAACTAACATTGAGATAACCGTACACTTTAACGTGTTGCAGCTGATCAAACCTTCATGCAGTAAATGAGGATACTGACGAAGCATCAGCTACCTATATCTAAAAGCAAGTTAAGTCGGCGCATAAGTCGTAATGACGTCCGGTAAGCAGAACGACGGTTTCAGATGAGCTCAGATATTATTGGGAAACGTTCGAAAGTTGTTCGCATGCATGATTATTGAAACAATTAATACAATTCGAGAAGATGCGCACAAAGTGAGAATACAGCGTACAGTGCTATATAAAATGCCATCCGTATGTCAGCAGTTGCATGCTTTGGATGTGTGTGTGTGTGTGTGTGTGTGTGTGTGTGTGAGTAATGCATAGTCCGTGAGGTCACGGCGAACGTCATGGCTCAATTTATTTTTGAAAACTCGTGTAAGTCGATTGAACCTTTAGCATGGTTTCAATTGCAACATAAACAGCGTATTTTCCCTTGAAGACTTAGTTTCAGTTTTATGGAAACAGTATATATCACGACCTTTATATACGTGGGTTCCAAGAGTTCCACAGTTCTGACTCTGTACGGATCTTGTATAAATTGAACGAAAGATGTTTGTAACCCAAGTACAATGTAAGTTATATCACACACATTATTTTTGTACACATAATTGACAAAGGAAGTATTACTTTAACATTCTGTCAGAGTGGATATTTCACCCTTAGTCATACAGACGAAACAAACTGTATTTCTTCGCTCGCTGTTAGCAAATCTTTTCACGTTTTATGAGAGTGTTAAAACTGAAATGTCCACTTCTATGACGCAAGTCAATGCCTTTTACAGAGCTTCAATAACAAAGCCACAAACCATAAATTGTATGAAATCGAATTCAGAATGCTAACGATGACGTTGCTTTACCTGCATTTTGAATGTGTTTTCACACATTTGCACAGAGAATTTGTCCTTTCAATTTAATCTGAGCTTATTATTCCAATACTTTGAGGAAACACAATCGGAGAAGTAAACAAGTTAATTTCGTCTAAAACTGAAACCAATGCTGTAAAAATACAACTTTCATTTTTCAAAAGGTATTACTTATAAAGCCGGATTTCATGAACGCAATCTATTTGTTATACTTTTACAACAACTTTGCCTCTACAAAACAAGGTACTTCAAGTACAAAATTGGAAAAATACAGGCCGTATAACACTGTTTAATAGATTTTGTGCATGATCTTCTGCACAAAGTGGATGAGTGAGTGAAATTAAGTTTTACATTGCACGGAGCAATATTTCTGCCATAGCGCAATTTGATGTGCAAGAGACAAATCAGGAAAAGGGACAACAAAGGACCGATAGTAAAAATATGAGAGCAAAAGATCCTCATTTTATACGGCTCTTTAGGCAAGCATGAATATACATTTTGTACTGGGCTCCTATTCGTTCTTGTGATAGAGCGACACACCCGGGAACCCCATGGGGCTTCTGCACAAAGAACAACGTTTTCAACGTGACAGACTTTGTTACAAAAACATAATGCCTTTAACTGTTTTGTATACTGTACCTTCCCCTATATATGTTCACTAATCGATTAACTTTGGTCTCGGTTTCTGCCAGGAACCCCTTGTTTGGGAAATAAGAGATGAGTCCTTCTCATATTTTAACACACTGACCACTAACAGCAGAACAGATTTCATAACAGTCCTCATCTTATCTTTCCTGTTCAAGGCTTACCTTGTGTTTAGCAAATTGATCAAAGAGTTATGTATTCATAGTTTCTGACGTGCGCGTGTTTACAAGAGAAAAAAGGAATCAAAGATATTTGTGACAATAACACATTCCCTTTTTACTCTTCAACCTTCTAAACAATGGTGTACATACTACTGGCACGAGAACTAGTTAAGAGGAGAGATAAGATGGAACTCTATCCCTTCTGAACCATTTAGTGTTAATGAGGAAACTGCAAACTATACGAGTGTATGAATAAAATAATATTTAATATCGGCAAGGCGCAAAACCAAATATTTAATGTAAATTCGTTATCACTCCGTGTTTCATGTTTGATGGGTGAATGTCAAGAGTGACATATTTAAAGAAACAGCTTCAACACAAACACTTACCACCTGCAAGATATTTCATGTCGAAAATAAATCATCCGAAGTTGTAATGTAAACAAACTGTTCGATTACTAAGTTCTTAATGGCATTTTAATGGTCATAGATTAATGTTAGCTGGCATCATTATGAGGAACAAACTTTTTATTTCTGCAAATATTGGTATAATTTTCGTTGTATCACAGTTTCAAATTGATGAAGACGACAAGAATTACAATACAAAGATATTGCATACAACATTTTCTTGCCCGCAGAGCTATCTTTAGGAGAGCTGAACGTCGTTCGGCAGCATATGTGTGTATACATACAGAGTATATGCTTGATTGATAATTTTTTATATACGTTATTAGCCAAGCCACGTGCACAGTTATGATTCCATTTAATAACCCTTGCATCTACATTTAATCTAGTAGTGTTGAAATTTTATTTACAGTCCAGATAAAACAAAATTATTTCCGACCTGCTTATGAATTTGTGTTCGAATTAAAGGAGACAATAAATAATATCTTCTTCTGATGTGAAATTAATGATTCGGCTGCAGTAAAATTAAATATATGAAATATAGCTGGAGTTGCTTATGTATGCATATGCAATCGAACATATCTGGGCGGATTCAAATGAGTAAAGATAACATGTATACTTAAATAGAGCCACTTTCAGACGCTCCCTGTCGACAAATCTACCAGAATCCGGAAAGTCCTGGGAAATCAACCTGGAGTTTACCAACTCAGGTACAAATATATAATAAATGGTTTCTTCGGTTGACGTTGGGATCAAACACATCACATAAGGCGAATCCATGCGGTGGGTGAACAGATAAAGATTTCCATGTGGTTCATAAATAAATTCCCTTGAGACGATGGGTTTAAGTAGTAGGTATATCAACCGTCGGCAAGTGCAGCTAAAGCATTTAAGTTCACAAGCACGACATAAACTACTGTTGAGTTCCTTTTGATCCTGACAGTTCATGGAATTTAGACATTTACTTATCCAGCGTTCCCTTGTAAGTCTTTCAATGGTAATCGGAAAAGAGGCTTTAAGGAAACTTCCAATACAGCTTCACCCCAGCGTCTTATGAAGTCTCGCAGACTTAATGAATCTGATAAATTCTCGGGCACAGAACTTACATTACCGTTCAGTGCGGGTATTGAATGCAAGACCTTGTCTGCAGTGTTCACAAACGCTTAGATCGTCAGCTAGAGTCCCCTGGGGCAGGTAGATGAGCATACTTTGTCTGCGGTCACACTGCAGTAATTTGGCATTATTAGTCAGAGCTTGTGGACAAGATTACTGATATTTAGGGCCCCAATCAGCTCATTTATTCGCTTTTCACGATCCATGAAAGAGCTGACCGGTGATCATTGGCCGCAGACAGTGTTTGACCAAGCTTCACGAAAATCGTTGCCTGGATTTTGATACCGATGTGTCAGACAGATTCTATCGATCAGGGGACTTTTTTTGTTTGTTTAATTTTCCAAGAAACAACTTTCAAGATTCGACTATTTATTGTGGAGCAAGGAAGGCATTTCTAAATGACCGACGAGCAGTAAATTCAATAGGGAATGAATCCAATCACTGCTTTTTAGTTAGTTCCAATGTTCGTTAAACTCTGAACTTAAGTTTGTGGTGCAAAGGATTATGTTCCTGCTGATAAATGAAAACCTCAAGGGGCAATATACCCAAGTGAAGATGTCATCTCAAAGAAAAGTCAAGACCCGAATGTACACAATAAATCTTGGAAGTAACACAAGTGTCTCAAAGTCTTAACTGACAGTCACATGTTTGTGATTGGAACCTCACCCTCCGTCTATCATCATGCTTATATCCTCAAGTAACTATTCCAAGATTTTCAGAGACTATTGACGAACAGAAACAGATGAGAGTGATGTTTCAGCACGATGCGAACTAAATGACTGCAAGGAGGAAGGATTTGTAATGAACTGTCACAGACAAAGAGGAATTGGAAAATGTTGAAATCATTTTTGTCTGTGTGGTTTTTTTAGTGGACAGTATACATCATGTAGTTCTAAACGATATTAAGATAGTCAGTTCTGTAACTGAACATGTTTTTGGGAGTCTCAAATGATACAAGGTATAAAGATTGTTCCACAATAAAATACAGTTTCGCTGGGCAGTCTATTTGTTTGTGCACTTGCAGTCCGTGAAATATGTTGTCACCAACTCAGAGTTGAAAACATTTGACAAGTGTTTGTGTGTAACTGACATGTTTGTACTGATAAGTCACATGCTGTCACACACTCAAAGCTAGAAGTAGCTGACAAATGTGTGTGTGCAACTGACATGTTTGTACAGATTAGTTATAGCTCATTAAAATCTTGATGCAATAATTCATTCATTCGAAACAAGTCATTAATATTCCGTAAACTTTTTCCTAAATTAATCGCCAAGGACGAAATGATTCGATGGCTTAAAGTAGATTGATTTCTATAATTCCAGCAAATTCTATAATTTTAATTCGTAATACGTCGTAATTGATCAATTTTTATGAACTTCCCGCTGAATAAATCTCAGCAACACGTGCAAAATGCATTTACAATGGGTCGGAAGTAAATCTTAGCGACGTTGGAAAATGCAAGAGTATGCACAACAATTTCCGATGGGTCGGAAATAGGAGTCACTGCACGAAGCGATTGCGATGCGCTGAATGCTGTGGCACATAAAACAGAGGGAAGTTTTTAACAGGTCTTTATAACAGTATCGTGGAGTAAGTTAGAGACGATAGTACTTAATCAATAATTCTATGAGAAAAAGGAGCAGAAAAAGTACATGTACATAACTCCTAACACTCTATCTTGCAATGATTTCCGCATTCGTCCATCAGATCATTTACTGACACCTTCGATTTCTAGAAACTCCTTTCCTATAATCGCGGCTCAATCCACTATTCTGAGATCTAGCTTGATGAGTTCCAGTTTTAATTAGTTGTGTCTAAAATCGATCAGTCCTCTCTTTCAGACTGGAGATTGCCATCACGCAAAACCTGATACAAAACAAATTATGAAACCTACATGTACTTATACTCACAAATATTTTAAAATGAAATTGTGCATACATTTCATTTTATTCATGCACTTATTGTATTACTGAATTAAATCGAAGATTAAGCACAGAGCCATGTGGAGAACGTATTATATTTCATTTCAAAATGTTCCTTTTTCACCTCAAGTTGAGAGACTTTGTTGAGACTGAAACTACAGGTTTAGGTTTCGCAAACACGAACATTTGAAATAACGTTTGTTTCTGCGTTTCCAAAAAAACTTTCGTTGGATAAATACGAGTTTTGTATGTTATTCAAATTTCGTTCGTACGGACCACTGATAAACATTAACGAAGATAAAATGCTGGCAAGTGCAGAATGGACATGATTCAAACACCGTTTTTCAGAGACACACTCACTCTCTCCAAGTGAAGAACTCTGAATCATTTGGGCCATCGCTATATCCAGGCAGTGGCATAGTAGGGATCGGGAGGGCAAGAGTGGAGTAGCTTTACATTTCAATGGGGCGAGCTAAATAATTCAAACTGTAAGCGCGCATTCTGTTTTTGAGCTTGCATATTACACTGTATTCTGTGATCTTATGAACATGGGCCATTATCTCCGACAGAAGGGTGCAAAGCCTCTCCCTCCGCCCAAGTTTCTGGTTGACATGAAGCGTGGACTGTCAGCTAGGGTTTTGCTTCTGATATTGGCTCGATGTACCGTCGAATCGTTACGATTTACATGTAGTATTGATCTACCCTATGTGGAAGGCATATTCGTTTGCATGAAAAAATAAAAGTTATCTCAAAGTGATGCTGCGTTTGTAATACAACAGTACAAAGTACTTATCGATTATACAAGGGTTTTACAAAAACTGATGACCACAGAAAAACATTTGCAATATTGATACGTAGTTTTGTTGATGCTCCGATAAAAATTGGAAGAAACTTGTGCTATAATTTGATACAGGTTTGTTTTTTGTAAAATGACAGTATATAAATGTACTTGTCTAAAAATTCGACCGACAGAAAGAAAGTTAATACCACCTTATTATTTGGAAAATGAATATGATACATGAATGTTTGACAGTAACATGATTTTAATGTCGGCAGAGATATGTTGTAGATATTTTATTCAACATGCGAATTACATCGACAATGGTCGTAAAACCTGCCAATTCAAAATGCTCTATGTTAAAGCGTTCCATCAGTCTTCCCAGTTTCTCCAGAAAGTGAATTATCTGTCTATCGACTTTATGCTGATTATTGCGCCTGTTTATTACGCGTATGACTGAGACAAGAAATATAGATGGTGGTTTTACCGACCTCCCACTGAAATTGCTTCCTGGAAATAAAAGTTGTCATTTTAGTGCCGCTCTCTGCAGCATTGGAGACACTGGCAGAGCTGTTTCCAAGAACCCCATATTGCACCATATTAACTCTGCCGTGCTGGAACGTCTTGTGTCACAGTGACCAAACCCGACGGTAAAACCCTTCTCGTCGACATCACGGAACATCGGGATATACTGGTATTTTCCCAAAGATAAAAACAATTAAATGCCTTATCAACTGTTCTTCCAGGTATAACAAAAAAATTAAAATCTTGTTTGACTGGCACACATTACAATCTGGAAACAAACGTTGAGCTAACAGTACACTTTAACTTGTTGCAGTCGATCAAACCTTCAAGTAGTAAATGAGGATACTGATGAACCTTAGCTACTGATATCTAAATGTAAGTGCAAGTCGAATGATGTCCGGTAAGCAGAACCCCGGTTTCAGATGAGTTCAGGTATTATTGGAAAACGTTCGAAAGTTGTTCGCAGTCAGAATACAACGTCATGCCATCCGTCTGTCAGCAGTTGCATGCTTTGGATGGGTGTGCTTGCGTGCGTGTGTTAGTGATACATATTCCGTGAGGTCATGACGAAGGTCATGGCTCAACTTTTGTTTGAAGACTCGTGTAAGTCGATTGAACCTTTAGGATGACAATTTTTGCAACATATTACAACGTATTTTAACTTAAAGACTTAGTTTCAGTTTTATCGGAAGATTATACATCAGGTCCTTAATATATGTTGGTTCCAAGAGTTCCACAGTTCTGACCTCGAAAGATGTTGTATAAATTGAACCAAAGATGTTTGCATCCTAGGCAAGTTATATCACATATATTATTTTGTGTAAACATAAGTGTTAGACAAAGGAAGTATTACTTTAACATTCTGTCAGAGTGCATATTTCACTCTTAGTCATACAAGCAAAACAAACAGCATTTCTTCGGTCATTGTTAGCAAATCTTTTCACGTTTTATGAGAGTATTAAAACTGAAAAGTCCACTTCTGTGACGCAAGTCAATGCCATTGACAGAGGTTCAACAACAAAGGTGCACACCATGAATTGTATGAAATTGAATTCAGAATTGTAACGATGACGTAGTACTTCACTTGCATTTTGAATTTGTGTCTTCACGCACACGCACAGAGAATTTGTCTTTTCAATTTAATCTGAGCTTATCATTCCAATACTTTGAGGAAACACAATCGGGGAGGTAAACAAGATAATTTCGTCTAAAACTGAAACCAATGCTGTTAAAATACAACTTTCATTTTTCCAAAGTATTACTTATGAGCTGGATTTCATGAATGCAATCTAATTGCAGTACAAACATATGCCCCTACAAAACAAGTGCCTTCAAATAGGTAAAATGGCAATAGTTTTAGTAAATTCGAAAAGAGACCGGCCGTATAACACTGTTTATTGCCCATGATCTTCTGCACAAAGAACAACGTTTTCAAATTGACAGACTTTGTCACAAAGAAAACTAATGTCATTAACTGTTTTGTATTCTGTGCCTTCAAAAATATTTTCAATCATCGATTGATGTTGGTCTCGGCTTCTGCCAGCAATCACTCGTTTGGGAAATAGGAGTTGAGTCCATCTTATATTTTAACACACTGACCACAAATAGCATGCGCAGAAAATTAGATTTCATTACAGTTCTGATATAAACCTTTCTGCTCAAGGCTTACCTTGTGCTTTGCAAATTGATCAAAGAGTTATGTATTCATATTTTCTGATGTGCGCGTGTTTGCGGAAGCTAATTGGATGTCAGCATCCACAAGAGATAAACGGGAATCAAACATATTTGTGACAATAACACATTCCCTTTTAACTCCTCAGCCTTCTAAACAATGGTGTACATACTACTGACATGAGAACTCGTCAAGAGGAGAGATAAGATGGAACTCTGTCTCTTCTGAACTATTTAGTGCTGATGAGGAAACTACAATTTACAAGAGTGTATGAATAATATTCGACATCGGCAAAGAGCAAAACAATATTTAATGTAAATTGGTAATCACTCATTTTTTTTATAATGGATGGGTAACATGTCAAGAGTGATTCAAGGAAATATTTACAAAAACAGCTTCCCCACAAAACTTATTACCGGCAAGATATTTTATGTCGTAAATAAATCATCCGAAGTTAAGTATTTAATGGTCATAGATTATTGTAAGCTAACATCGTTGTGAGGAACAAACTGTATTTCTGCAAAGATTGTTATACTCGTCGTTCTATCAGAGTTTCAAATTGATAAAGACGACATGAATCATCATACAAAGATATTGCACACACGCAACATTTTCTTGCACGCACAGGTATCATGAAGAAAGCAACAACCGTGTGTATACATTCATTTATTACTTGCCCGTGGTGAGATCACTCGTGTGATAACAATTAGTTGGTTACACACATTGTTAGATAACATCTCGTGCTGATCACGTGATCAAATACTTGTCAAGCAATGGTCAAGCTGATTTTAGCGCATTAATACAATGTAGCCGTGGTTCATATGACGCCTGAAGCCGATCGCGTTAAAATAGAGTTCAATATTAAAGGCTTAAAATTGGCAAGTAATAAATAAAATACCAAACTTGCTCCCGTGTGATACCATTTTATTAAAACTCGTGAATGGTTATGGTATCTGACGAGCGAAAGCGAGTCAGATACCAAAACCATTCACTCGTTTCAATAAAAATGGTATCACACGGGAGCTCGTTTAGTATTCTATATA
>JAUELE010252779.1:0-10769 GCA_031471655.1 Diodora aspera | reverse complement strand
TATTGACTGTAGATGACCTTGACCTTCAATGTTTGACCTCTTGCTGCAGCATGAAAGAACAGGCATACCATTTATTAAGTGTTCCAAATTTGAACTTTCTCGCACTTGTGGTTCATTTATTAAATTCAGTTTCACAATATCATGAAAATTTGGTTTTGCGTTTCTTTTTTTGAGGAGTATACTTTCCAGGGGAGTAACTTGCCTCTTGACGATGTGTTCGCGAAGTAAGACAGGTGTTTGTGGGGGCTGCTTTGGGCCCAATTAAGTCCAGGTTGAAGGCAAACAACTGTCAAATTTGATGAACGTTTTTTAAAACGATTTTCTTATCTCCAAGTTGTCTAAATTTTATATAACGGCATTCATCTCTTCAGTTTAAAACTCCAGTTTAAGTACAATTTCGTATTTTGTAAATCTTAGTTTTTTACATTCTTTTCCTTTTTCTTTGTTTTTGTTTTTGTTTTGTTTTGGATTTGTTTTGTTTGAAAATGATGTAGACCCGTCTGCGTACCTGCCTTCATTATAAAGTGTTTACCGTCAAACTATCAAGACAGAAGAGTTAAAGATACTTAAAAGAATGTCTTGTGTGCCAACAGCACACACAAAAAAAGAGTGGTGAAATATATTCAAACAACCAAAGGCTTAGTTCCCTGCTCAAGTGAGGCCTTCGGCAAGTCGCAATGTTCGATCACCAAGACTTACAAAGGTCTTAACGGATGCCTTTGAAGTTCGTTTTCTCTCATATCCACTAAGATCTACCTACCACTGCAGAAACTCTACTTCTTTTATTTGCTTTGTAAAACACTTTCGTGGACTTGTGGTCAAGAATCAAGCTTTTTGTGATAAAGTGTTTCTTAAGCCTTCTAAAAGCGACAACTAACCAGTGAAACAATTCAATAAGGTGCTTAAGTGAGAAGATGTTTTTGTTTATGCTGGTCTGTTCATTTGACGGAGTTGTGCGCTGTAATGCAGCAGAGATACTCTACTACTACTGCTACTGCTACTACTACTACTACTACTACTACTAATAATAATAATAATAATAATAATCTTATTTAAAGAGGCATGATGGATTGATTGCTTGATGTAATTGATCGATCGATTTGTTTGATTGATCGATCGTTTGATTTGTTGATTGATTTGAGTTGATCGATTGATTGATTGATTTTGTTGATTGATTGATTGCTTGATCAATTATATAACCGAATGAATCAATCAACAAAATCAATCAACAAATCAAACAAATCGATCGTTGATTAATCAATCTGCTTTTGCTGATTGATTGTTAGATCGATCAATTAAATAATCCAATCAAACAAATACCCGAATCATCAATCAACCGAATCACAGAACCGAATCAATCAATAAAATCAGTCAATCAACACAAATAAATCACTCAATCAACCAAATCAATCAAATAACAGAATCAACCCAATCAATCAAATGACAGAATCAATTAATCAATCAAATCACTCAACAAATCAAACTATTGGTCAATCAAACAGCTCGATCGATGATCAATCGATCAATCAATTCAATCAATTGATCAAACTTCCAATCCAAACTCGCTAACACAAAATCATAGTGTGGTAGGGGTCTTTACTCAAGTATTACAATTTTGTATTACAAATCACGTGGTATTTCTACAAACGCGCCAATTTTTATTACAATTCAGGTCGGTATTACAAAACACGTCAATTTGGTATTACAATTTATATTTTCAAGAAATATTGTAACTACTGAAGCGTTACTAACTACCTTAAAGGTCAGGTGAAAATGTAATGCCGAAGTTTACTGAAATCATACCAAATGTGTTCAATTATTTCCCCTTAACGTCTTCATGTTGATCAACAGGATGCTTGGATTTCAACGAGTGTAATTTGATTGACATCATGTCATTGATCAAACTTCCAAATCTTGAAGGGATGCCTCTTGTATATCCACCGTATGTATATGTATTCAGTAGTCTCTCAAAATCTTGGCATAGTTTCATTTGCACGTCAGTATATTTATTTTCTCCAAAATTGTCTGACGACCATTTATTTTCAAAATCCTCCCGCCCCCCCCCCCCCTCTAAACATCAAAATGGTCACTAACTTATCACGACACAAACACAGTTTCCTTTAAACGTATATACTTCTTTATTTTGCAATTGGTGTGTAATTATAAATCCATGTTTGTATCATCGGGTAATTGTATGCTATACAAGGGAAACATATCTATATGATGCTCAAAACCCATGATATATCTTCTTTATGTTTCGGAAGAGAGATCGTCCTCATTTTCTTCTCATCCAGGGTAACAGAAATAATCCCTTCAGAGCCTTTTGTAGATACATATAGAACGCCACCGTGTCGCACGCCAAAACGAACATAAGCAAATCTGCTGTCTTTCACAACTACAGATTGCCTACCCCTTCTTGACATACGCATCAAACCTTCTCTGTACCCGTTCCAATAGTATAATACACAATGTGTCGGGTCGTAATTGATGACATGATCGTCTTTTGGCAAAGGGAATACCTTCCTCGTTTGTCCATTATAACTAATGCTGAACACTCCGTGAACGCCAACTATATAAATCTTTTTTTGAATTGGGTCGATATCCATTTTATAAAGACCAAAACAAAAATGAGCTATAATCCTTCTCTGTTGACCAGTTGTTGTCATTCGATGAATAGAACATCGATGGCTTATCATAAGCATTAGAACTACTATCCCTCTGTTATCATCTAGGCATATGAATCGTGTTGCAGAACGATACACTATAACGTCTTTGCGTGAATTCATTGGTGAAGAAATAACGTTTCGATCAGTCGCGATCAAATACCTTTCTTCGGCCTTCATCGTAAGAACAGCCAGTACTCGTTTCCAGAAGAATGGACACGGTTCTATCTCGTGGGTGACTAGATTCATTTTAAAGGCAATGGTGACGTGGCTACTATAAGGTACCAAAGAAGCGATGAAGACGACACTTTCTTTACATCAACGGGGACTGCTGAAAGAGTAATTAAAGTTCTTGAACCACCAACGACATTTGACCATTGGAAGCTAGAATCTGTAAGTACGGTACATTATGAATACGTGGATTGAATTTAAAGTTGGATACGTGGTCAAAATCAATGCGTTTTTGTTTTAGAAAAAACATCCAACTTAACTTAACGATAAATAAACATAAAATTAGACACATACCACGAATAATACACACACGATTTAGCATGTTGCGGCTTTACAGCCTCTTGAATAACCTCGTTTATTTGGAAACGCTATGCCATGAAGACAAAATCCGTAAACCTTCGGAAACGTTACAAATAAATGCATTCGGTGCACATTCGGAAGGCATTCAGAAATCCACGAAACAGTGTTTGGTAAACCCTCAGAAAAATGATCGGAATGAGGCTGGCTATTTGAAAGAAAAAGACTACCGTGACTAAGGAATACGGCGTTATTTAGTTTGGCATACACTTTTGCCATGTATGATTAATATTGTATGTTCTTTATTTCACACACATTATTTTAGCTTTCGGGAACACGTATTCAACTTTAAACAGTTCCACAAATCATTCTTTAACCCCACGTTTCGACTCTAGTGGGAAAATACTTCAAAATGTAAACTTTGTGGTATACAGTTATAAATCACGATAGCTTTAAAGCCAATGTTAAGCATAAAGTACTTATGTCCAATAATAATAATAATAATAATAATGATAATAATGATAATAATAATGTGTACACTTATATTGCGTCTGATCCATGTGCCAGAATCATTGTGTGGTATTGGTCTTTATTCAAGTATTAGAAAACACGCCCATTTTTATTACAAATCGCGCCGGTATTACAAAACAAGTCAATTTGGTATTACAAAACGCGCCGGTATTACAAAACGCGCCGATTATTACAAAACACGCCTCAACAGGGTTAACCATTAGTCTGAGTAGGCTTTAACCTAGGGTCCCGGAAGGAATGGAGACGCGAGAGCAAAATAAAAAATATTTAACTGAGTGTAAATTGTTTATTCTGATTATATTTTGATTGCAATTGCATAGAAAAAACTTCAAATCTATTCACAGAGAGATAGGTCAGTCAAGGTCAGGAAATAGCCTGAAGGCAGGGGCCCTTGGGGCTCAACCGAGGGCCCGGTGGGTAGGTAATACGTCACTGCGTCATTCCTGTCTCTGAGAGGTCGTGTCTTAATCATATGCAAAGGTAATAGTCCTCAGGGAGATAGTATTCAATGTCCATAATTGTTGTGTCCTTGATTTCGATGCACTGCTATAATTATCCGTCGAAACCAGAATTCTTCTAGTTACTCACATTAAATGGACAATAGAAAATTCGCTGGTGTAGCATTTATTTGCAATTGTGGAACCTTGTTTGTCCATTTTACACTCACCTTCAGATGGAACACAAACAGGCTTGTGCTGTCGGTTCACAATCCTGCGGTCTCCTTGTAAACAAGTCTCAGGAAATTCTGACCAGGTGTCCTAAAACATAGAATTTTAGTGAAATATGTATTAAGTGTCCAATTAAAATGAGGTTAAACTCAGTGTTTTAGTTTAAAAAGACACCTTATGGAACGATACATATACAAAATTTTATGTGCATGCCATGAATAATACACTGAAATAAGACATGTGTTGGTTGTCGTTGAGACCCCTCATGCCATAAAATAGAAAAAAAATAATGCATCTTAAACTTTCCGACAGACGAAATCTTCGGGGACGTTATAGGCTACTTGCAAATAAATGCATTCGCCTCATATTCGGAAAGCATTCGGAAATTGACGGAACATTCTTCGGTAAACCATCGGAGAAAGGTTCGGTATGAGGCTGGTTATTTGCAAGTTAAAAATAGATCCGTCGGCATCTGCCGGGACCATGGGAATACAGCATTATTTAATTGGGCACACGCTTTTATAATGTATGCTTTGCAGTTGATGTTATTTATTTCACACATATAGCACCAGACATATTTAGGCGTTCGGGAGCATGTATCCAACTTAATAATATTTCAAATATATGTAAATACATGGTCCGTTTAGAAAAAATATTAAAGGATATAGTCCTACATTGTGCTTCAGCCCATAAACTTGACTTACATTTACATGTTATACTGACGTCCAAAATAAACTATACCAAGACTTTCAGAGACGACATACAGCTGTAAAGAGTGTACATGTAATCATGTTTCGCTGTATCGTTTCTTTGGGACTTTCAATAAACAACAGTACTAGCTATAGTAAGTCGCACTTCGATCAATTTTGCTGACTGGCCCTCCGGTACCAAATTTGTTATCGCTGCTCTGTACTCTATTTTGCTCAATTTGTTATCATAACGAAGGATGGTCATCCATGACTGTTCAGCTAAAATCAAACTAAGGCTGTAATTGGAAATCCCGAAATTTGTTTTATTTGAGATTATGTTTCCTTGAAATGTAGCTATTTTGCTACTGTTACTATTTTAATGCTGGAATTATTGTGATATTTTGGTTAAGCTATCCAATTACATTGTTGATTATTCCCTGAAGTGGATTCAAACATAAAACCATCCTAAATATGTTATTTTAGGCTAGATATTTTCCCAGTCTAGATAGTTGCAACTTCTGAAGTGAGCAGACTCTCTTGGATCTTATTTATTTTATTACAAATGTACATAATTTTTTAATGTATTACTTTTTATTTATAAATATAAGTCTTACTTCAGAACTTCTGAAACTTTATTTTAGTCTACCAACTGTTATGTTATCAACTGCAATCCGTAAGGTCAGTTTGCTCTGTTATTTACGACTCAAATGCGCTGACCTTTTCCATGGTTTTTCGTTTTCTATCCGTGACGTACAGTAAGATAACGGAAAGATTATATCTCGGAAACATTATTTCTACCATATCAGTTTGATCATCGTCAACAGTCAAAGTGAACAGCATAAATTAAGATGAAGAAATCTAGTTTCTGCGACCAGTTCAACAAAAAAGGTTCAGTCTCGATTCTGATTGCCGTTTATATTACCTTGGCGGGTAGGTTTAGATTTCAGTTACTCAGCTTCGACTTAAAGTTTGATACGTGTTCCCTAGCGGGACACATGTTTTGATTAGTTTGTGTTAAATAAATAATATATACTGTAGAGTAGACAATTGCAAAGAGTTTGCGTCAAGAAATAACGTCGCAACACCTTAATCCTTGCAAATTGAAAAGGATTCAGTTTGCATATTTAAATAGACTCCCTACAGAACCAACAGAAAGCGATTTCGCGCAGCCCGAGTAAAGCATCACCAATATTGCTCAGACAGTTTGCCAACGTTTTTGATGAATATTGCACAGGGAAGGAATTTAACATTTTATTTGTATTAGAGAGTAGGCAAAAGCATTAAACAAGCTATATGTTGTATGCATCAATCGTGGTACGTACATACATAATTGGATGTATATGTGTCAATCCCAAAGTTATTTTGCGAAAAGAACACCATTGATTTGACCACGTAACTAACCTTAAACTCCAGAATTTACAAAAGTAAATCTTTCGTTGCTAACTATAACTGATGAATGACACGATAAGTAACAATCCCCCCATTCATGACTCTCACGCATGGATGGCGCCAGGAAGGGGTGGGGCTGACATCCCCGACGGAAGGGGGGGAGGGGGCTGACATCGCCGAGGGAAGGGGGGAGGGGGTGAAGAGTAAACTTTGCTAAGCCAAATTCACCAACAAGTTTCAATTTCCGAAATTTTTCTCAACGAACTGCTGCATTTTTACCACTTGACGTACTTGACGTACTTGATAGAATTCATACATTAGCATGTTCACGATATTTAAAAGTTGGTACAGAAACTCTTAAAGTAATGGCTTATGGGGAAGTAGGAAGATTTCCATTGTATATATATTCCAGATTGCGTACAGTAAAGTATTGGTTTAAGTTAGTTAAGGTCGTCTACCAAAGAAAGTCTACAATATGTCACGACATCTTGATGATTGTGGTGTTGACACTTGGGCCTTCAAAATTAGATTACTTTTGTTTTCGAATGAATTTGGGTATGTGTGGATGGCCCAAGGGAGGAAAATACATCTTCGTTTATAAAGTCTTAAGGATGTCTGTATTAGCATCTGTTACCATGGAATTGGACGCTACCCTTGAGAATAGTACAAGATATGTAATGTACAGAAATTTTAATACGATTTCGGTTTGGACTCTCAAGTCTTCAGGTAAATGTTGGCAGAAGATATAGTATAGATATCAGTTTACGTCTTTGTCCTATATGTGTGCAAAAGACTTTAAATTGATATATTATTGTTATATATGAGGTTATTACTTCAACGTTCAATAAGTGGTCTTCCTCAGTGTTTTCTTTAAAAAAAAAACTTATGGAAAGATAAATATAAATAACATTATGAGCTGCCTACATACCACGAATAATACACAAACGATAAAGCATGCGTGTCGGTTTTACAGCCTCTTGAATAGCCTCATTTATTTTGGGACCCCAATGCCACGAAATATAAAACAGCGCATTTCAAACTTCCAGATAGAATCATGAAAATAATTCGTCAACCTTCGGAAACGTTACACTTGCAAATAAATGCAATCGGTTCGTATGCGAAAAGCATTCGGAAATGGACTGAACATTCTTCGGTAAACCCTCAGAGAAAGGTTTGGAATGAGGCTGGCTATTTGAAAATAGAACATAAATCCGTCTGCATCTGCCGGGTCTAAAGGAATATGGCGTTATTTAGTGAGGCATACACTTTAACAATGCATGATTCACAGTTTATGTTATTTATTTCAAACAGATAGCACACATTATTCGTTCCGGGGCACTAACTTTTAGGAAAGAATTCACAAGTGTAATATCTGGTGTTCAACCCGAAGATTTGCCCTGGCGTCATGTATGGTGATACGGATGAAATATTGCAAAATCACGTTACATCCAAGAACACTTCCGTAATTGCGAGAGTATAACTCATTAGAAGTTATGTCCCCAAACCAAGCCTTTCTACGCCCCTCCCCCTCCACCCAACACCCACCCCCAACTCGGACTCCAAATCCTGTATCAGCCTCTGACAGCTGTTAGTGGATATACAACCACAGCATGTTCCAGAAATTCATTTTCGTACTTTTAGGCAATTTGTTTAACCAGAACTAATTGCATATTTAAATCTAACATCTGTGTAAGCTCGCAACATCAGCCATTTTTGAAAATTGAATTGTCATTGTCATTAACAGTTGTATTTGAGTCAGCGACAATATTTCAAATGAAAAGAAAAAAATAAGATGCATCACTTGGTACCAAACAAGTTATTGGTAATCTAGACACAGAAGAAACTGTTTCTTTCGAGAGTGTGGGCGCTTTTGCGAGTGTCGGAGCTTATGAGAGTCTGAGCGCTTATCAGAGGCCGGCGCTTATAAGAGGCGCTAATGAAAGTCTCGGCGCTTATTAGAGGCGCTTTTGAAAGTTTCGGCTCTTATTAAAGGCGCTTATTAGAGGCCGGCGCTTAAGAGAGTTTCGACGTTCATTACAGGAAATACGTTATTCAGAACTCCAAATCCCCATGGATCCGCTTTGGACCACAACCTATTTAATCTCATAGAAGCTGTATCTCTTTAAGTCTGCAAACGAAAAACATACAAAAAGTGCTTACCTTTGTGAGCGGTACTTTTCGGGTTACAGTTGATGGAGAACCTTTCATCTCGTCTTTCGGATTCATCAGTAAGAAACATTGCAGTGACTTAATGTCGTACTGAACACCATAGCATCCCTTCAAATCTTGGCATTGTCTCTCACACATCTTGATGCCAATGGGTGTCTTTGTTGGTATTCTCTTAGCGAACACAGCAACGAGAAGCATGATGATTCCATTGTAAACGCAGATCTTCATAATGGTGATGACGTAGACCTACACAACCTGCTTCCGTACAACTACCAACACTATTTAACACGGGAAATAATATACATGTACACAGAATATTCAAATGAAGCAACTCTGTCCCCTGATTTGCCGTCTAAAAACATAACTTATCATTTTCATTTTTAGAAGTTTTATTATCTGAACGCTCATCTACCTTCTCAGATATGTTATCAGTTTTAGATCTCTCAAATTGAAGGTTGTTGCTGATGTGAGAAGAAAACTATTTGTTAGTTCTTAAGATCATCAAAAATGATAAATCTCAAATCAGATCGTTTCGACTTGTCGACATATCGAAGGTCAACTCTTTTCTCAGTTGTATTTACTGACGTACATGTGGCCGACGCGAAATAATAACCCAAGACATTGTGCCAGTCCCTTTCCTTCACATTCGTAGCTACTCGGCTCTTTCCGTGACCGGGCAGAGGACTCGTATGCCTCTCGTGAGCCGACCTGCGAGAAAATAACTCATGGCGGAGGAATGACAATCGGAATGGATGGCGTCCGATTTTTTATATACATGTAGGCCTTTACGGATTAAGCTAAGTGTTACCAAGCGAATTTGTGGCGCACGTTTAGAAATGATACGACCAAATAGTTCCACAATTCAGAGTTATATTTCTCTACAGTAGTCAAAAGTCTTGCGCAAATCGCATGGCCAGTTTCTTCTTGTACTCGCGTTGAGTTGGACTGAGGAGGGTCTTTTCAAAATGGCGACGAGAGGCATACGAGTCTTCTGCCCGGCCACGCACAAAGACGAGTAGCTACGGAGAAAAGGCTCCTATTCAGTAAGAAATAATATAATTTAAACTGCAGATTTTTGGATGGATAAGGTTACATAGACTAACTGTATTCCACGCAATGTCTTGCACTCAACTTTAACGGGAGAAATATTAGATTACTTTGTGACCTGCAATGTTTTGCTGGCTGGAAGGTCAACTGATTACTTGGACTGACATTTAGACACCAGCAGGGTCACCTGGGACTCATCATCAGATAATAATGCCGACAGAACTTAAGCCAATAACCGTTGGTTCTCCCACTGCTCATCTTCACGTGCTTTTGTACTCCACTCGGTCACGCGAGGTTTCATCGTCTTCACTTCAGCAACCCTATAATCCCAGAGACGGGAAATAATCTTATTGCACGAAAAGTGCTTGTCAAATAGACTTTGGAGACGGATAGACAATTCTCCCTCCTGAACTTGTGTTGCTTTTATTGCCAACCAAAATAATAATTCTAGCGTGTACAGACGAAAGTTGAGAGGAGTACCAATACAAGATGCCATGATGTTTTTCATGATAATTATGAATTAAACACATCAACTAAAATTAAATCATAATGTGGATATGTATAGCGCTGTATCTTGTCATATAGCACCATCATTATTAAAATCATTAAAGATCAGTTTTGTTTCTGACATATATTCTCTTCACAAAAAGTAGGGGAACTTGGAATTTCAAGGTAAATAACATAACCACCTTCAACGGCATAATATCGATAGGATGCCCTGGCCAGCAATAAGCCCTGACCTTTCCCCAATTGAAAATGTCTGGGACATCTTGGGCCGACATGTGCGTCAACGTGAAAGGCCACCAGCGACGCTATATGAACTTGTCCAGGCGTTCATGGAAGAATGGGACAGACTGCATCAAATTAACATAGGTAGACTCATATGCACGATGACTCAATGAATCAATCAGTGTTTGGCCAATAACGGGCTATTGACGCAAAAATGTCAATTTCCGTTTCGTACCCATTCCTTCTTTCACGGACCATAAAAGCACGAGAAACGGTTTAGGTAATGAAATACCGGGTGAATTGTTTACTCAACTCCTTCTTTTTAAAGATACAAGTAGTTTGGGACCAATTATTAT
>JAUELE010252768.1:0-10770 GCA_031471655.1 Diodora aspera | reverse complement strand
TCGCCGAGTGTTCAAAGAGACGCGCCACATGATTGGACGCCAGCTTTTGCTATAGAAACTTCACTGATTGGTCAACCTGCTCGCCTCGAAACGATCGTCTTGAATAGGAGTGGGTTCAGGGTATTTGACGGATGGGGACAGTACTTATTTATAGCCTGGATTTTGAGGATGACTGTAAATGTGCCTTTTGTTATTTTGGATGATGCACATTATTTATTGTTTTCTGTTTCCACTGAAACAAATTTAAACATGGGCACTGTCCAAAAGTGTACAATTGTAGTCTGTGTACTGATGAGAATGTTACACTTTTATTTATGGTATTAAAGAACTAGAGGAAACATGAATGATATTTATTTGGGCGCGTAAAGGTTGTACATATTTACGGGTAAACCCGTGAACAAGTTTCACGGAGTAGCGATCCAGCCCTGCTTCACTGCTTCACAGAACATTATGTAAACTTTTGGGTCGGTCTCAAAAGTTACCGGGGGTTCTCTTTTGGGTATCTGTCTGTGGCAGTATCCTTGTGTACACGCGTTATAAAGATATGTAAAACAAATATGAAGTAGTCCGTCGTCCTCTGTTGATTAGTTTTACAAGTCTGAGGAGTTATGAAACTTTTATGAATCTTGTGGTTGAGCTTAAGAAGTCACTAGCGTAGTTGTGCCTTTTGGAAGTTTTAATTTCCTGAAAATAATATTTTTCGTTTCCATTGTAACAAAGTGTGGAAATTTTGTCCTTTTGGAATTTTGCTCTGGAACCGCTTAGTATTCTTACACATAACATATTGGGCACATGGTCTATGTTGCCTTTTTGGGATTTGAATTATCAGAAAATACTATTTTCTGTTTCCATGGCAACTACATTTAAGAGTGGAAACTGTCATTTTCATTTCTGATGCATAACTCTGGAACCGCTCAGTATATTTTCACAAACATGTGTAAACACACAGTGTCTAGTTGTGCCTTTTGAGGGTTTGAATTTTCTGAAAATAATATTTTCTTTTTACATGGCAACAAAGTGTGGACATTTTGTCCTTGATTAGATCCTTTAGTAACTGTTCCCATATTTAAATTGTTTAGTAGTTTATTGTATTTATCAGTAGATAGTTGATACTATGCCACATGCAACTAGTTCTGCTCAAAACAGGAGATAGTTGATAAGATGTCACATACAAGTTGTTCAACTACTTAAAACTTTAACTAAACAAGTTGGTGGCGGGGGATATGGGTGACTTTGTCTTCTGGTTTATAATTAAAACCTGTCGTAGACTACTTGGTGTCATTTACTTTCGTACATGTACGTAGGTCCCTTATCTGAAGCACTGATTACTATCATTACAAGTAACTTGAGATAAGACATCTTTATGTATTTCTTATTTTATTTTCCGTACTTTGTTTTAAAAAAATTCAATGTCTTCGTGAATTATTAATTATTTATTATAATTACTTAGAATCGTAAATAAATATCCCTCTTGGGGTGTGGTTTTAAATGCTTGCCCAATGGCACTGTTGGGTAGTGTCATGCTATCATGGGACGATCCTGGTCACTTGGCGACGACATTAAATTTTAGGAATCTAAGATAACAATAATACAAAATAAAAATCACACAAATTGCTAGACTTACTGCAGTACCATTTAGGGATAGATCATCAGATGTCACTTCAAACGCTGTCTTCATAATTGATATTATTCACAAAATTATTATCTGTTTGTACATTTTTTCAATTGTTTTTATTCTTTTCTTTCTTTCCTTGTTTAAAAACAGTTGTTGCAAAGCTTACTAGAGCCATGTTGTCATGATCTGAGCATTTGATTATTTATCAGCTGTTGAAGTCCTAATTGTTGCACCTTTCTACTTTTACATAATACTGATTGGAATTGTTTATAACAACATGGAGGGTCAGTTGAAACAGCCGATTGCTGAAGGTTTCTGCCAGTTTTCGCAAACCAATATATAGTACAATCAGTATCGCTGGTCAAATTCTCCATAAACATGCGTTTGAATCGCGTGAGTATTTTCCTTTTGAAATCACAAAGGTTCGAATCACTGATTGGTCAGTCAGGGTTTGCTAAATTTCTAACCAATTCGTCCGTTTTATATGTTCGTAGACCTGGGGTTTAATATAATACCAAAGGGATTCAACTTTCCCGAACTGGCTAACGGGCACTGCCTTCGGAAAAACGCGATTACCAAATCACAAGTCAAATAAAACAGTGTCCTCACTACGTGTGACCCTAACTTTGTTTCGAGTAGTATATATTCGCATCATATATGTAGGGTACGTTCAGTTGTCCAATGACTGCAGACCAGAAAAAAATCTGAAAGGGTATGTCATCTTAGGCAAATATTTATGTTTGCCGATAGGTCACAGGGACCCTCTAAAGCTCCTTCTTCAGTAATATGTTTTCTTGTTTGACCTTACATTTTGAAACATGTGTTGTTTTCTAGTTCTGAACTTCAAATACTAACCTAGATCTAAGTATACATTTCCCATATGACGATTCACAGGACCATTAACAAAACACAGTCGCAGTGTTATCTCATCAGTGTTGAAGAGACAATCGCCATTAGTCTGCAAGTCACGCGAAATGAAAGAATTACTTATATTGTGCGCCGTGTTTTCTCCTGGATTAACGTTTATTAATCCCATGATTAAGACCAATGGAGATGGTGACATCATCAGTATTGCTAATCACGTGTCTTTACTTGAACAGACAGTCACAAACATTCAGCACTCAGCTCAATCTGAAGGACGTGCTAATGCTGCTCAGTTTGCCGTACTACAGAACCAGATCACCCAACTCCGAGAGGACCTCAAATCGTCACAGAATGAAGTACAAAGTCTAAGGAGAACTGTCATGGCTCAGGCTGTGTCTCTGAATCAAACTATAGAACATTCTGAACTGGCTGTAGCAAAAACCGATATACTGGCGCTGAAGAACAACGTTTTCAAGATAATGTCGATGGAGACAAAAAACACAAACTCTCTGAAAAATGTCACTGAACAACAGAGTGAGTATGATTCCATCAATGTGACTGATATGTTCCTTTTATGTATACAGACAGTGTGAAAGGGTCACATTCAGAATGTTTAGTTTAATACAAATTGGTCGTTGAAGCAATTCAACGTATGTTTTACTAAATGTAACACATTGTGATTTGTTTAATTCATTGGATAGTCATTTGGGTAAAACTCAACTCTTACAAACATCCTGTTTAGATTTATTTTCGGGAGAGACATTTATTTGACGCAAAAGTAGCACAGATGCCAAACATAATAAAACCCTTATAAAATGCTGAAGGGGCGCGGAATGAATAACGCGTCAGCCCAGCAATCTGCCAGCCTTGTCGGTTGTGATTCGAGTCTCACCCAGACAGCCCTCTTTCAGCCTAGAGAGTCAGGAGCCCCGATGCGGACGTGATGTTGGTGAGACCGTGTTGATGTGGCTGAAAGATTGCCGAAAGCCACATGAAACCTCACTTCACTAACTATAACATTCTGTGCATAACATTGCAAGAAGTAGTAGGACGCAATGGTTGTCCACGTTTATCCTTTTCAGAGATGACGGAAGCAACGCTAACCAACCTACTACTCAGGTGATATCAGCTATAAAACACGACAGTTGTATGCAAAACGAAATCAGTACTCTCAGGTCCACGATGAACCAATGCTGCAATGTCCTCAACAGCACCAGATCGTCAGTAGATTCCCTCCGGCAAGTGCAGTCCTTCATTAAAAACCAAACTGATAAGAACAGCAACAGACTTGGAACTCTCAGCAACACGGTCAAGAACATCACCACAAAACTGTCATCAACCGAACAGGGTGTTTCCAAGAACAAGGACTCACTGGCGGTTTTGCTGAAGCGTAAGCTTAAACATTATTAACAAGAGATTAATTATGTTCTTCGAATAATTATCCGGAAACAAACTTGTCCTCAAAACGTGGATGTTTTTACTTGAGCAAAACTGCTGTAGGTTTTGTGGATAGATTCCTGCAGATGCAGCTCATTTTGTATATGGACGCAAAAGAAGAAAATTAAGGAAATGTCTTTCACCATTGTCCGTGAATATCCCATAAAATGCATTATGTGTTGATCTGTTGGTTTAGACCATCCTGCTGCTACTACTGCCAGGAGCACGAGTAGTAACAAAAGTAGCAGCAGCGCCACAACCACCACCACTACTACCACCACCACGACCACTGCCGCTATTACCACCAACACCAATACCACAGTATGTACTGATGCACCGGACGTGACATGCACCCTTCAATACTGCCAGTTCTCTTCTGTCAGTCATATTTGTCCAAAGATGTGTCGTTTGTGCTGAATAAAAAATATATGCTGTGTTCCAATAATTAAATATTCCAGACAAGTATTCCAATTAAATATTTAGACACTCCTTCTTCTACCAGCACTGGAGTGTGTACTGACAAACCGGGCATGACATGTAGGCACGATTATCGACACTGCCAGTCTAGCTGCTTCTCTCCAAGACTGTCCGAAGTCATGTCGCTCGGCCAAGACAGAAATATGTTCTTTATTCACACCAGTCAGTAACAGTAGCAGTGTAACAGTGCTCTGACTGCCTCTCATTACATTTCAGGTGACAATTACAAAGAACACGAAGAACAATGAGGCAACTAAGTCCATATTCGTCCAACACCCACAGAGGCCTGTCGATATTTGACAAGTGCAAATGCTACATTCAGCAATAATGGTCTGAGAGAAAGCATCACTGCTCAGGGAATATACACTGCCGGGCAAAAGAAACGATGTCAAATAATTTCAGTTATTTTCCTTTACGTTTTTTGTCATAGCTTATCAAAAGGATGCTAGGATTTCAACGAGTGTAATTTGATTAACATCATATCGTTGATAAAATCTTGAAGGGATATCTGTTGCATATCCAACGCAATTGTGATTTTATTCCGTAGTCTCTAAACATCTTGGTATCTATTCTTTTGCCCGGCAGTATATTGTCTTCGCATTTTGTAATCCGCACTTCGTAAACGCAGCTTTACCAGTTGTGTTTCGGGCAGAGATAATCAGAGAAGAGTATCATTAACTACACTCAGGTTATGGTAGGTGTCAACTGATTTTCCTACAGAAGGTCAGATTGGTTTAATCCCAAAACAATACGCCACAGTCCACAAAAGAAAGACCAAAACAGATAACAGTAATATGTTAATGAAGGTAAACTGACTGAGCAAGTTGTTAGTAGTTTTAATAATTATTAAAAATTGAAGCATCGAGAAGCAATGGCCTAATCGCAGCCAACATTTGTGGATCATGCATTTCGTTGATGTGGATTTTCGCAGATTTCAGACACCGCGTCCTTTTGCTTAAATTCAGTCAGACAAACATCTTTTATTCAGTATGAAGGCCAGCTGGCCAAACGCACATATTGTAGGAAAATACAATTTAAGGTCACAGGTAATATCTAAAAGTAATTTCATGATTTAAATACATATTTGCTAAAAGTGTACATGTTTATAAGACGTAATTTAAGTGAACACATCGATTGGAAACTGTCACGTTTGACAATAAGGCCGCTAAACATGCCGAGATCGATTGAAGCAGAAAAAGAGATAACAATTGGTAAGGCTGATATTGGCACGACAGAAGCTCATGTTGCACGAAGCTTCGGTTGTCGCCGAATGACAGTGACTTGACTTCTCCAGAGATACAACCAGATAGGACCACGCAGGGCCCCTGAGAGGGGGAATTCAATCAGTACATTGGTCCGGGCCCCGGAGAATCAAGGATGAACTCGAAGAACCCTGCAAAGAGAGGCATGTACATTTCTGACGTCTTTAAAAAACAAACCAAAAAAAACGCACGTCTCAATTTTGAGTGGAAGCCTCCTCACTCCAACCTGGGTCCGATAAATTGCTCCGCCTTGACACATTTCTCTCAGAAATCCTACAAGGACAGAGTGTGGAAGAGCCCAGCATGAGTGAAAGCCTCCCCCCCCCCCCTCCCTTCAACGGGGACCCGAAAACAGTCGTGTTCCTCCTTGACCAATTTCGTTCAGATATCAGTGAAGACTGTCAATTATCTGGCATTTTTTAGGTCAGTTACTGAGCTCATTCTGACCCCAACGAATGCAGAAAAATGCGTCTCAGAGCTTCTATGATTTAAAACCAATTCCGTGGAAGAATGCCCCCGGTCTCCCCAATATATTTTAATTCACGTCTGAACTTCAGCACTGCAGTATTGGTTGATTTTTGTAATAGAAACGGAAGAAGAGGTTGGGTTGGGAGCCCCAGTCCTCTAACGTTTTACGTGGTAAGGGCAGACCCCCCCCCCCCAAACTTCTTCACTAGACATCGCTCAGAACGCGTCTCCGATGATCTAGGTACCCCTGGATCCTCGCCTGATGTCCTTGGAACGTCGACCTCTGCAACTGCTTCCGTCGTTTCAGTTATTATTGAACTAGCAACAAGGCTCATTTGCACCAAAAATGGAGGAACGAAAATGAGTCTTATCTAGAGCTTCTATCAATTTAAATTGTCCTGGGCAGGATACCCCCGAACCTGCCTTCAACACTCCTCGCCTCGCTCGTCAAGATAAGCTTCCGGCACACCCTTTCACAAAATCCTGGATTCACCAGTGACACACCACCGTTTTAAAGAAAAGGTTTGCAGACAATTTTGGAGAAAATAAACATAAAACATCAGTGAAGAATTAAAAATGAATAGATTACAGAGAAATCTAATCTTTCATTTTTCAGTGTATAATTATGAAATGTATCATAAAAGGTTTTTGCTCTCATTGGACACAAACGTTCTAATTAACGGAGATCGCCTCCTTGTAACTGCAGTTTTCTATGCCTGTAAATACCGTAAAAATCAAACTTATAAAATGAAAACTTACAAAATAAAAGAAAATAAAAAGAAATTGCAAAACAATAAATAGTTTCCCGGCAATTAACTAAGATTAACTAAATCTTGATGCTATGAGATAAGAGAAGTAGTTTGCTGTAGTTGTCCAATGACTGTACACCAGGGGGAGGTAAAATATAGATTAGATAGTCGCTCTCTAATCAGCTATCATTAAACTAAGCATTACCTCGTATCATGACACTTTGACTCAAGAAATTGAGAATGCGGTTCGATGCCAGTTGGTTTATCACTAAGATATTGTGTTTAAAGAGCTGGCCATTGATCTGCATCCATTATCATATGGTTTCTGTCTTGACCATCATGGAGTACTGCTATTGGTCAAGAACAGTCTAGCCGTTAACAAACCCATCGATTTTGTGCGTATCAACACACAAAAGGTGATAGTATCTCAAAGGAAATAAGAGATTCTGTTTCTGCACACGTCGCTACAGTTTACACACGTCACTCAATACTGCAGGTGTGATACAGTAAATCATTACTCTGTACACATCTGTGCCTTCAATATACTAGTGTTTTCAAATCTTGTTCAAGTCTACCAGCCATCCAGATCTCTTCGATCAGCTGACAATCATCTAATTAAGGTCAACCCAACCCGAACTCGATCCTATGGAGACAGATCTTTCAGGCAGCTGGTCTCTCCCTATGGAACAAACTCCCACAGCATATTCCGAACTGTCAACCTTCAAGACTCAACTAAAACACTGCCATTTACCGAGGCATACTGCTTACAGTGCTCTTTCTTCATTCACTTTTCACTTGGATTCAAACAGCGCATGTGAGCAGCTCTTGCTGGATATCTGCGCCTTGTAAATTTCTGTGTGTGTGTCTGTCTGTCTGCCTTACATCCATCGTCGCAATACGTGTGTAGCAAAACTAAAAAAAGGTCATGACGTCAAAAATCGTTACCATAGGTCGACCAGCGATCCTTTGTACTTTTTCTCTGGTTTCAAAATGGCTGCCGTTGGATATTTCACTGGTTGTACATTCATATTATGTTGAATAAAGTTGTCCAATGACAGTACATCAGGGTGAGGTGCAACGTGAATTCAAAATGGTGACCGTCTCGTCCTTATATAAAACGCCCAAGAGAACCTCCACAACTCCTGTCTCAGTAGTGTTCCTTTCTTGGTTGACCTGTCGCTTTGGCACAACGGTATTTGTTCGTTTGAATATATAAGCTATAAGACACTAACATATCTAAGTAAATAAGTTACATATGTCAATTCGCATGACCTTCTTTAAATCAGCTCGCCGTTTTATCTCATCGGCGTAAAAAGCCTGTCTTCATTAGTCTACAGGTCACGCGAAATGAAAGTATTACTTATATTGTGCGCTGTGTTTTCTCCTGGATTAACGTTTATTAATCCATTGATTAAGACCAATGGAGACGCTGACATCGTCAGTATTGCTAATCACGTGACTTTGCTTGAACAGACAGTCACCAACATCCAGCACTCTGCTCAATCTGAAGGACGTGCCAATGCTGCTCAGTTTGCCGTCCTACAGAACCAGATCACCCAACTCCGAGAGGACCTCAAAGCGTCCCAGAATGAAGTACAAAGTCTGAGGAAAACTGTCATGGCTCAGGCTGTATCTTTAAATAAAACCACGGACCATTCAGAAGTGACTGCAGTCAAAGTTGATATACTGGCACTGAAGAACAATGTCTCAAAGATCATGGTCACAGGGGAGACAAACACGAACTCGTTGAAGCATGTCACTGAAGAACTAAGTAAGTATGATTCCTGACTTGTGACCGATATGTAGCATTTATTTATACCGACACTGTCTTATTCACACTGTTCATACTAATTATATAAATTTGTTCTTGGCGAAATGTAACTGTTTATTCGACTAAAGACAACGCATTCTGACTTGTTGAATTCAAAGTCAGGGGTGGCGCCCGAGTGGGGGGGGGGGGCTACAACCCCCCACATACACACACCCTGTCGAGGAGCCTTACACTTGTGTACAAGAAAGGTGTAGGAACATTCACTCCTGATCAGCTCCAGCTGGCGGGGCACGTTAAAATCTGGTCCCCAGGTCAAACATACTGGGGTGCCACCATCCATCATTCACACAGAACCAGAATCACTCGTGCTATTTGCTTTGCAGAGTTTTAGATTTAAGTGACACACTAAACAATTAACTGCATATATACAATTCAATGTATAGCATGCGATGAGAAACAAGGATGTAACCGTTGTCCTGTTTGTCCTATGCGTATACTCTTTTCAGAGATGGCGCAAGCAACGCTGACCAACCTAACTGCTCAGATGATATCAGCCATCAAACACGACAGTTCTGTGGACAAGGAAATCAGTTCTCTCAGGCTCACGATGAATCAATGCTGCAATGTCCTCAACAACACCAGATCATCAGTAAATGCCCTTCATCAAGTACATTCCTACATTAAAAACCAAACTGATAAGAACAGCAACAGACTTAGAACTCTCAGCAACACGATCAAGGACATCGCCACAAAACTGTCAGCAACGGAACAGGGTGTTTTCAAGAACAAGCAGTCACTGGCGGCTGTGCTGAAGAAACTAAGTAAGCATAAGAATTATTAACAAAAGACTTATTTATGTAATAATTTACTTCGAATAGTTGTCCGTAAACAAAGACCTTGTGCTCAAAACAAACTTGGATTTGTATCTTCAGCAAAAATATACCAGGTTTTACAAATAGATCCCTACACATGCAGAAAGGTAAACACCGCATTGTTTATAGACGCAAAGGAAGAAAATTAAGGAACTGTCTTCCACCAATGTCAGTTAATACCCTATAGAAATGCATTATGTGTTGGTCTGTTGCTTTAGACATTCGTGCTGCTACTACTGCCGACAGCCCGAGTAGTACCAAAAGCAGCAGCAGCGCCACAACCACCACCACTATTACCACCGCCACTATTACCACCAACACCAATACCACAGTATGTACAGATGCACCGGACATTGAGTGTACCCTTCAATTCTGCCCGCTCTCTTCTATCAATTATATTTGTCCAAAGATGTGTCACCTTTGCTGAATCCAAAATATATACTGTATTCAAGCTAGTCAGTAAAGTTCTCCATATTCAGTTTCAATATTCCACAGAAATGGATTGTTTGTTGGTTTATTGTTTTAGACACTCCTACAACCACCACAACCACCAGAGTGTGTACTGACCGGCCAGGCATGGGATGTAGCTATCAATACTGCCAGTTTGCTTCTCTCGATGACTGTCCAAAATCGTGTCACCTTTGCTAAAACAGAAATATGCTCTGTATTAACACCAGCCAGTAAAGTAACAGTGTTGTGACTACCTCATATTAGTTTTCAGTTGATAATTACAAAGAATATGAAGAACTTTATGGTCCAAGCTAGTCCGACAATCACTGAGGCATATCAGAGTTTTGTGATGTCCAAATGCTACATTTAGCAATAAGCGTCTCAGAAAAAGCATCACTGGTCAGGGAATATACACTTAAAACCATTAAAAATGCAATTTGATGTTCAAACATCGTTTCCTAACAGAATTTGCAGAACTTCCAGGTGTAAACACATCCATGTGCAGGAGGGGCTATTTTTTATACATTTAATGAAACACAATTTATTGCTGTGTCAATTGGAAATGCTGTCACAAGCGTTGACATACACGAAGGGTAAAAGACGGTCAATATTTGGTGCGTTGTCCGTGTGCCCTGACGCAATCTCGAAGTGGTCCGGGCACTGACAGACACAAGCGTTTCTGGAGACGTTGCAGGGTGGCTCGTCAGTGGTGCTGACAGGCACAAGCGCTTCAGGAGACGTTGTGGGGTGGCTCGTCAGTGGTGCTGCAGCGTCTGTGTCAGCTGTGCGAGTGTCTGTGGAGCCG
>JAUELE010252757.1:0-10770 GCA_031471655.1 Diodora aspera | reverse complement strand
CCTGTGCCAATAACTACGTTAATACTTATTTATTTCTAAAAAGAAGTTTTGTTTTTTAAACTTACGATCATAGATATATAGGAAATGTAATCAGACTAGTCTTCATTTTTAGACTCACATTGCACTTTAAGCAATAAAAATACAAATGAGACGTTATCACAAGAAAAATTGACCTTGTGATGACATGAGACAAGATGTCTTGATGGCCGTTGCGGAATACAAATTTTGATTTTCAAGCATCGTAGACCATAGTTTAGAGACTGTCAGAACAATTCAACTTATGGAAAAACTACAAGTTATCACTGAAGCAATCTGTATCAGAATTAGTGCCACTGATGCACCTTTTATCTGCAACATGACAATCCTACCCATCGCCCAAACCACTGTGTATTTGGCAACTATCGAGTTTCATGAGCACTTACTCTCTGATGTAACCTACAAAACAGATCCATTCAAGAATTTTTTACATTTTTGCATGGAAATGTTGATTTTCAAAATCACTAGTTATTTCTCTCTGTAATTTCTTCCATTGACTTTTACAGGTCCTACAAGTTCTGAAGCTGAAGATCGCATTTTGTGCAAAATTTGCATGGAAAGAGAAGTCGAGGTTACATTCTTGCCATGTGGACATCTTGTTTCCTGTGGAAATTGTTCTCGGGGAATTCATAGCTGTCCTGTTTGTCGGAAGAGTATACGAGGGTCTGTCCGAACATTCTTGTCCTAGATGACCGGCACAGATAGTTATAACTGTTGACAGAGGTCATATGTTTTTATGTCGGCTTATATTTTTAGTATCCTGTCTTACAACTGTTGCATGTTCCATGCTTTCCAGAAAACGTACATGGAAGATCGTGTTCTTGAATAAAAACTGTTTCTGGCCACCGGGAACACCTTTTGCAAACGCACCCAAAACCAAGCCTGTGAGGTCTCGCCGTTTGAATATCCTCTTTCCTTCTTTCGCTCGTATAGGACAGACATGTTTTTCCTTGGAATTGAGTTTAGCTGAGCTTGACCCTGTCTAAGTATAATCCTTACTGTTCTTTTATACCTAGAATCATTCTAAATTCAAGCCTTAGCTTGTTATGCGCAATCTTTTTTAACTGCGAGATGTTCACTTCATTACCGTCATGACACTTTTTGTTATTTTCGCGTCCTTTTTCTCACTTAGCGTCCTTATATTTTTGGGAAGCTTCCTTCAATAATTATGCCTTGGTTTTGTCTTCCTTAGACATTACGTCTGGCATTTGTGTAATCTTTTCAGTTACATACTAAATTCATAAAAGTTGTTCTTTTATATATATCCTTTGACCGCAAGGTTGTAACTTTATATTTGTTTCAGAATGGTGGTCTGCAAGTAAGTGTGCCAGGGCTATTTCCGCAATGGACCGGCACCCCTGCTGTAATGATTGTAGAGCAGCCAGTTCCGAAGTTGACCAATGTAACTTTTGCCCCCCTCTTTCTGCAGAGAAGTTTAGAAGACTTCAACAACAGCTAAAGAAGAGGGCGACAGAGCAGCGGAGAAGGGCTGGACCTTCTCCTCCTAAGACCTCTTCTACCACCATGAAGGACCTGCCGACAATCCTACTGCGCCTACGCTTCGGCATACACCTACACCCACGTCTGCGTCTGAGTCTCCCCTGCCGGGCAACCCTATGCCTCTGACATGGATTGAGGTCTCCACCACGCCGCCACCAGACATTCAAGCTTTTATGAGCCAAATGACAGCCTTCATGGCATCATTTCAGGGGAAACATCCCAGATCACTGGACTCTCCACGATCAGGTCGTTCTACAGGGCGTACGAAAAGAAGAGGCGTATGCTGTTGCGTCAACGCCGCTCTCCTTCACCCTTTATGCCTAGCGCAGACAGATGTGATAAACAATAAACAGAAAACAGTTTCGTGTAGCGCCCGTTTTCGTGTACACCGCAGACGATACACTGATACCGCAAACGACTACACAAAAATAAGTGTGAAACAGGGGAAGGGAGATTACTCCCAGGTCCAAATAGAGCAAAAAAGGTCGTGGATACACCGGAGACAAAAGACAGGTTTATTTTGAAACCATGCTTCAATCATGTGATAACTTCACGCGTATGATTGGTCGATTGCAACCTACTGTTTAGCTGGTGTTTCGCAGGGTACCGCAGACGGATGCGATAAACAATAAATGCTAAACAAGCATGCTTGTTTCATGTTTCGCGAAACGATGGTGTATGGTGTTTTTCACCACTGCAGACGGATGCGATAAACGTGTGCTACACGAAACTGTTTTCTGTTTAGCGTTTATTCGCATTCGTCTGTGGTAGGCATTAGAAGAGTTTCGCCCAGCACCAGAGGATATCGATAACCATGTCAGAACTTCCCTCTTGCCGCTTTCGATGATTTGAATGCCTCCGCCCTGTTATCATCCTAAGAGTCTGATCAGTTGGATGAGGACCCAGCTGCCTTAAGGGCTGAAAGAGAGTCAGTCCTTAAGGAGATGTTGAAACTGGTTCGCACGAAAGCTGACACCCTGAGGCATGCATTGGGTACAATCACAATTGCTAGGAGACAAGGCTATCTTCAGCAGTTATCCCTTACTCCAGACCTCCAACTCAGACTGGTTCGTCAGCTGGTTCGATTCAGCTTTTCAGCCTGTGGTCAGATCAACACAGAGCTTGCCACATCATCGAGTCATTCTAGCCATCCAACACTGGAGGAAGATCCATCCTTGTCTTATGATTACCACAGACAACATGACAGTCATGTTCTATATCAACAAGCAGGGCTCGACACGTTCTCAACCACTTTTCGATCTGACGTTCAGATTCCTTAACCTGATAGACGACATTCCCCTGGAAGCGAGACCAAGACACATTCCAGGGGTAAAGAACATACTGGCAGACGCCTTATCAAGACCCGACAAGGTGTCTCCCACAGAGTGGCAGCTACATTCAGAGGCCTTCGCAGAACTCAGCTACAGCTTAGGCCAGCCATCGTTGGAGCTCATTGCCACGAGGTTCAACAACCAGCTTCCCGTCTTTGTGTCTCCAGTATCAGAAATCTGCTTGCACTGACGTACAACGCTCTAGCAATATCATGGGAGAATCTGAACACCTACGCCTTCCCTCCGCCAATTCTTCTCCCAAGGGTCACTAATCTCAATAGGTTACTCCAGAAGAGCCGCGCAAGCTGTTACAGCGGCTCATAAATGGACCGCCTTCTCCCAGTCCTGTGCTTCCAAGGACCTTACTCCTATGGAGATCACGAATCAACAGCTGGCAGACTATCTTCTGTTCCTACAACACAGCAGACGTCTGGCAGCGGGTACTATCACCACATATCTGGCAGCGATTTACTCTGCCTTATCCATTGCAAGATCCAAGAAGGTCTCAACCATTCCATAGATCCTGGCTATCATCAGAGGGTGTTTAGAGTTCAAACCATTGGCCTGGGACTTATCATTGGTTCTACACAACCTCGTCGACACATCGTATGAACCGTTAGAGGACACATCGTTAGAGCTTCTGATTCACAAGACTTGTTTCCTGATGGCCCTTGCCACAGCCGCCAGAGTAAGCGAGATCCACACCCTAGCTGTCGACTGAGTGACCTTTGACAGACAAGCTCATGGTTCAGCTCACCTTGGGTTGATGGGGAATTTCATCGCCAAGAATCAGCTGCCTGGCCAACCAGATCGGATGTTTCGCATTCCAGCCTTGGTCTCCATTGGTGGTCACAGGGATATAGAAGACCTTTCCCTGTGCCCTGAGAATTTACCTCCAGAGAACTAAAGCTCTCAGAAGGCGTCATAGACGGCTCTTTATCCTGCTATCTCCTGATGTGCCCAAGTCTCCAAATACACCATCTCCTTCTGGCTCAGACGTACAATCGTCGAGGCCTATGAGGACAACCATTTACCGGTGCCAGCGTTGAACAACCCCTGAATTCAAACGACGTGATGTCATGGGCTTGGGTTGGGGTGCATTCGCAAGAAGTGTTTCCGGCGGCTAGAAACAGTTTTTACTTCAAGAACACGTTCTTCTGTGTACGTTTTTGGGAAAGCATAGAACTTGCAGCAGTTGTAAGACCGGATAAGTATAAATAATAGATATGCTCCGATATAAACATATTTGTTGAATTTAGTGTTTAGTTTGAGGCGAGTCTAAATCTTCTGAAAAAAAAAGAAATCGTTCTCAAGTACTTAAAAGGCTGCTATCAAGCTTCATTGTAAAGTTTCTTTTTAATTTACTACAAGAGCTGAAATACTTATAAAGTAGGGATGCTCTGCACTTGCATTGTAACACGGACCATGAGTTTAGTTAACTCAACAGTTACTGTTTACTCCTGACGGCTGGTTTTGGCCTAAAAGTCTGCCTTCCTTGCATTTGACAAGGTTGCATGAATCTCAACATTTGTATTGGACTTGAACATGAATGTAACGTACATCAATCAGTAAACTGTTAATTTGGTCTGTTTTAAAATGGAATAAAAAGCATTTAGAGTTCAAGGATATAATCATCAAATTCTGTATTTACTGGGCACATGGGGATATAGAGGCTTCTTAGGACAAAGTTGTATCCAACACATGACATCTCATGAAAGATCATGAGCAAGCTAGTGTGTTGTGTTGATGAAAAGAGTTGGAGATTCACCTTGTGTTGATGATGAATCAAGACTAAAATCGTCACTCAAGGCAAGGTTGTTGCCCAGAAGATTAACAACAGGGATGCTAGTGGGTTTGGAGTCCATAATATTTTGAGTGGTTTTGGTACAGGATTTCTTTAGTGTCTTTTAAGCCTTTTCTTCTGAGAGAGTTGTTAGAAGGCTGTGGTATTGTTGGTTGGAGAAAGTTGGCAAAACATGTCCATGCTGTCCTCTTCATTGAGGTTCTTGTGGTGCTGGAACTAAAGTAAAGGAGCCCATTTTTTACATCTTGTGCAGTAACTAAAGGCAGTTACCTTTTACAATGGTGAAGCCATACTTTTGGACCCTTAGCATGATTTTTATTCACAGGGAGAAGCAAATTAAGTTTTCTTGGTATGCCTCAGCTCTGCAGTTATAAAACATTTCTGCTATAATCTATCCTTTAGTGTGTTTCTTGATTTTGAACATTACTCCTTCAGCATAAAAATTATTTGAGGTGTTCTTAATTGCTACCAATGCTGATCTCGGATATACCTGGTCGTCAGAATTCAAGATGTTGATAATTCATGATAGATCTATAACAAAGCTTTCTTTCATTACAACAATTAAACTTGGAGATCAGTGCATTCTTTTAGCAGACTGATGCTTCCTTCAAGTTCTCCCAACCTTCAGATCACAGGATTGAAGGCTTCCCTGTTTCATACCTTTCATAGTAAACTCAAGACTAGGCATTGGAATCACCTATTCAATAGGCCACTTATAATATTTTTGCATATGCACCTATAGCCTCGTTTTCATTGTTATGTCAGAGTTTATTCATAAGAAACCGGATGCATAACCTTTGACATGACAGCAAAAATGAGCCCATCGGCGTATATGCATTAATACTAAGAGTCGTCTGTTATTTGGTAAATTTGCTTCATTTAATCAAATGTCACTTTTAGCAGCAGTAACATTTGATTTTGAGTGAGAAGGCTCAAAATTAATTTTAAAATTCAACTTTGCCTTATTTTTAAATATTGCAGTCATCTGAGTTATGCCCCCTGATATAAAGGGCAAATAACTGTGACTGTACAAGACAAGTAATGACCGTAAAAAAGATATTCAAAAAGAATTATAGCTGCTGTTCATGCCATTTTGAAAAAAAAAATGTTCTCATATACATTTTGACATCACCATGATATCCAAATGTACATGTATATCCACAAAAGAGGTCACTTCAGGGCACCTTGATATCATATGTATCGCTACACGTAAGGAGGGCCAGTTGTTAGAATAAAAGCACCATTAACTAAGCTCATGGTCCATGTTCCAGATTAAGTGCAGAACACATCTACTTTAACACTGAAAATGATGCCCAAAAATTTCATAAAAGAAAAACTTCTTAGGTTTTAAGTCTTATATTGTATCACACATCAACTCCAACATGGGTTGCACAGTTAGTAACCTAAATGCAACTATCATAATACTGGATGGAAATTATTCAGTAAGGTTTTGAAATTTATAGATATATCCTCTGGCTTTGAAATGTGTCATCAGTTCAGCACTTTCTTTTTCACTTGGTAACTACAGTCGTGCCCCTCTTATACAGACGCTTATGTGTTTTCACAATGTCCGGATAACCAATTTTCGGATATCTGAAATCAGGTACCCACATGAAAAACCACAGACATACGTAGATTCCATCTTTATTAACAAATATACAAGTTTAATCGACACTAACAAGGCAATCTAATTAAGCTGCAATCCACGCTCATCTTCACTAAGACTTCTCAAGGATTACTGCCAGCGGATGTATGCAACGACTGTATGTATAGACATGTAGTTATTTATTGGGGACTCTGCAGTTTTTAAAAAGTTTTTTTTTTTAACCCCTTAATGACCGATGGCTGCTATAGATTACCTAGATATTTTTCCCACTGTACGGATGACTTCTATGACATACTTGGCACTGATTGATAGCGTGCAGCTGTTGCCTCACACGAGTTGGATAAACATGTTATCATTGTGATTCTGAACCATTATATAACACTGCCTGTGCATGATGCGTGCTTACCTCTTGTGATAGTAATGTCGTCAATGGGTTAAAGATGCCCAAAATGTTGATGTGGTTGTGGTTGATGGCTACTGACTGCAGTGGCAGTTGTAGATTTAAATCTGTAATTGGTCAGCTTGTCTTCAGTTTAGATATCAATCCATGGTAGTGACATCCTGGTGAGACAGCTTCTAGATTCATGCAAGTTATTTCAATTAGGAACCTCTCACTTGCATACCTGTCAACTCTCACATTTCACGCGAGACTAGCACATTTGCTACCAATGTCACCCTCACATATACTTGTCAAAATTTCGTGAAAAATTTGAAACAAAGAGTGTTAATGGATAGTCGAGTTACTGTAACTGGTATATGATCACGGTTATTAATTTAACAATGGCACACAGGGTGGACGACAGGGACAGGGTTTTGAGGCCACTGGATCCAAGCAAGTGCAATATATCACGCCATTTGAAAGTTGGCTTGATTACTACACAAGCTGTTATCATCCTCGAAAATCCAGGGCATATGACTCTACCCTCAGATGTTCTGGATGCACTCCTAAGCTGAACGATTGTGTTGATGTCTGTGTTTTGACCAATCAGTGAGACTCCCACAGCTAAAATAAGCATCCAGTCATGTTGTGCATCTCTCGTAACATTCAGCGAAGTAAAGACATTATGTGTTTATATTCATCAACACTTATTTCTCTTACTAATTCCTTTCGTGTAGTTAATGCAAAATTTAATTAAATATCTATATTGAGCTGATTTGTACTTTCCATACACACATCAGGGGTGTGGAAATACTATGCCCGACTCGGGAAATTTTGAATACGGACAAGTTAATTTTTTTCACGCTAGTCGTCCGCGGACAAGTAGAAAATTTTAGTTACGTTTTAAAATAAATCAACGAAACTGCACTTAGCACGAGTATTAACAAAACGCATTCGAAGATTTGAGTCAAGCTGACTGCAAAATTTTACATGGTTACGAGCAGATGACAAGCACGAAGGGACTGTACACTTCTCCAATGTTTGTCACATGTATCCTCAAATTGCAGACACAACTTCAAGACTTTATATTTGTAAATCTGTTGACAGAAAGGAAACTTTAACCAGTCACCAGATGTCTTCCAATCATGTGATGTATGTTAAAATTTGGACAAATGGAGTTAGGCTGCGAACAAGTAGATTTGGCTGTTTACTTGTCATTGGATAAGTGACGAAAATTGGTATTTCCACACCCCTGGCCTAATTATCTTGATGTCATCATTATCGTCATCATGAATATCTTCACCATTACCATCACCATCATATGAGAAACTGATCAGCAAGAGACAGTCACTGTGCAAATCCAACCTGCGCGGGTACACGTACTAGGTGCCATTTCAATAGAACAGGATCCATGTCAACTTCATCTAGCTTTTTAAAATGACTCTCTTGCTCTGTGTTTTTATTTGATTCCCTTGAAGTCACTCATTATTAGAGTTATACTTTCCTTGGCTAGGGCCTCAGTAACCCAATGCTTGTCATACAAGGTGACTAAAATGGAAAGTTTTGCTTTCATGTTTCTTTAGGTCAATCCTTTTTTGTGAACTGTCTGTTTCCTTTGGTGTGCACCTTGCATGTCACGTTGCGTTGTGTCTGAACTACCATTGCAATGTAAAACATCATTTCAACTCAACTTGCCTAGGCTGAGCTGTGGTTACGAGATCAGGCACAGAAAGAAGGATGGGCGAAGGCCTCCAAGTTACAGAGTCGACCAATGTCGCAGGGCCTGGTAGGCATGTTAGCTAATGAACAAACAGCCACAATGGTAGAGGTGAGCACTTAAGTTTTCTCGCTTTTCCTTTTAATATTGGACATATACTTATTACAAATACAGAGCTGCCAACCTGTACACTTTTGGCGTATTCCGTACGATTGTATGTCATCAAATACGCCAATATTGGTATTGTTTTGGAAGTGAAAAAGTTTGAATTGTTATATTTTGTGAAAAATATTCTTTTTCATGGCACAATACTCTTTTTCAAACCACTCTATACTCTGTTTTACAAGGACAGTTTGGCAGCTCTGCAACTAAAATACCAATGATGTATGTTCATGAAATATTATCGTTAAAATGGGTTAATTATCCCAAACAGTTGATACTTAATACAGCTAAAAGTTATTTGCAACCACTGGCACATATAAAGCAGTAATATTTCTTCAAACATTATACACATCGCAGCATGAATAATGGTATCATTGTCATGCCGACAGGCTTGTTATGGGTTGCATGACTGCCACAATGGCAGAGTTACCTCCCCTGCAATGACTTCCATCAAATCCTGTCAGAGATGTTTATGAGCCAAGGGTGAATAACTCTCTGCTGAGAACTGGGAAGTTTCTTGTAGATGCGACATGAGAGCGAGAGTTTTTACCCTGAACCTGCAAGCAGAGTAGAGATGAAATAAAGTGATCACTGACAGTAACATATATCTCCCAATTACATTATATATATCTCTCACAAAAATGTTGTACTTCATCAAGTTTTGAGAATTACCTCTGTTGTTTTAGGTGAACTGTGAGACAGACTTCGTTGCCCGAAATTCCAAGTTCATCAGTCTGGTGTCCAGTGTCACTCAAGCCTGCCAGGATCACTTTATGAAGCAGACAGAGAGAAAGGTTTGCATCTAGCTCAGGGTGAAGGGGGTCACTGTTGGCACAGGTACTACAAATATGTACATCGGGTACATAATTACTAAGTTGTACACAAAAACGAACCCAAATCATGCTGCTATACAAATTGGTACCTCCATTATACAAATATGTACCTCAGATGAGAAGTCTCTTTAAAGGTGTTAATGTAATCCTGCAGGGAACTTGACCAAAGACCATTTCAGTCAATACATTAAATTCTTTATGCCAGTTTCAAATCATGCTGGCTTACATCTGCCACCATTTCTGTGCAGTTTATTGCAGAGATATGGTGCCAGTGTGTTCAGTGGTTCCATTATCACATGGTCTTTTTAAGGAGACTTTGCATCTGGGGAACACATTCATATAATGGAAGTACCAATTTGTATAGCAGCATGAACTCGGGTAAGTTTTTGTAGCCAAGTTGTCTGTGCCAACGACGACTCCTTCAGCCTACCTCAGTCCTGAATTAACCATCAAGCAAGTCGAGCATGTATAAAATTACATGCTTTGGGCACTAGGAAAAAGGGTCCTACAGAATTCTAGCCTTCCTTCCAAAACCATGTTCGCTCCCACACTCAACATGTCTTTTTGATAATTGGGGTGGGAGTGGCATAGTGGTTAGCTTGTAGGCTCAGTAATCTACCAGCCTTGGTGATTGTGGGTTCGAATCCCACTCAGGGTACGTCTCTTTCATTTGGGAGATTGAATCCTGACACTGGCAGAAAGATTGCTGAAAGTCATGTAAAATCCAAAATCACTCAGCCACTCACTCACTTTTTCAAGGGCAGCAGGAGGGAGGAAAGGAGGGGAGCTAAAGCCCTCCACTTTTGACAACGTACATGAATTTTGTATGTATTGACATTTAATGTGTTTGAAGTAGATCTGCATGTCTGCTTCAATTGTCATGAGAGCCTTCATAGGACTCTTGGGTCACAGCTCCCCCCTCCCCCACTTTGAAGTTGCTTCCGCCGCCTCTGTGTTTGATAATCATTGTTGTTCTTTTTGAAGATTGTACTTGATGGTGAACCTTTGGGAAGCTTGCTTACATCAAGTGATCAAACACTCTCGGATATGGTGGCATTAGAAGTTGGCAACATAGGGGAAAACATGGCACTACGACGAGCTGTCCATATACGTGCTGCAGATGAACATTTTTTGAGTTCCTATCTTCATGTGTCAGGTAGGCTCTGGTGATTCAGTGCTGCAGCCGTTGTGCTGTCACTGGTGGATTTACCTTTAGGCTGAGGAGACTTAAAGTTGGATACGTGATCAAATTCAGTGTTTCCTTTTCGCAAAATAACTTTTGGATCGATTGTAAATACCACAATTGATGCATAAAATATATAACATGTTTTTGTTTTGAATACCCTACCTGACCTAATAAACAATTGCAATATACTTCTAGTTCACGATCTGTCCAAACAGT